>JAKSZU010000021.1:25448274-25642117 GCA_026018925.1 Tupaia tana
TTTGAGGATGTTTACTCAGTGCTATTTCTGGGGAAGAGGGACTGATTTGAGAGAAACAAACCTCCAGTTACTAGAATTACTCTCCGTGGTAGAACAGGGACCATTTATCAGGCCATAAACTCTACGGCTATAATAAGGATCACACCCTAGTGATTTTAACTATCTTATGGCTCATATGCAGAAAAGCTGGCTTCCTCCTCAACCTATCAATTTATCCACTATGTTTTTATGGCTATTTATTTCACTCCCCAAAAGTTATTTAGAATGGACCCCAATTAAAGACCTTTACATACTTTTGTGTGTACCACCTAATGCAATGCTCTACGTTTAAAAAATAAGCTGCTGAACAAGTGACTGACTTCCCATAAACTGTATCCTATGCTCACTGGCGCTTTATTGAATTTGAGATGCTGTCATTTTAATATCTAATTGACCTTTCACAGGAGTAACTTCTATTACATTAGTTCCAAATTTATTGCAGTCCTTCCACTCAGCCCAACAGTCAAACCTAATGCCTATAGGTGCTGTGCTGTGCTGTGCTAAGGAACAGGGTGGTCCGTATTTTCACGAAACAAGGATTTACAATGAGCTGTTCTTTTCCCTTTGGGTTTGCTAAGTGCACAGTTTGAGTATTACTTTTTACAAATATTCAATACTGTGTAATTGATCACTTGATTCTTAAGTTACATCAAATACCATCCCCAAAAAGATACATTACATTTTAAAAGATCACCTTTAGTCTTAAAACACTGAGTACAAAGTTGGCAAAGTATCCAAATGTAATTATGACCTACGCTTCACAGTAAAACCTGTCCACCTATACCCAAATGAAATGAAGAAAACCCAGGTAGTTTGTAACCTCGATTTTTTTTAGTTCTTGTATTGTTTTTAGTTTTTTGTTTCGTTGTTTGCTGTGTGTGCCTGCTATAGGGCGCATACCCTTGCCTCCTAGGGAGTGGCCATGCCACCACATTCCCTTATCCTCCAGTCACCTCTCGGATTTTAGGCACATGCGCACACATACCCAACATTTTTCTCAAACCTCTGGGCCCAAGACTCTGTGAAGCTGATCATATGGGATCCAGTGCCTTAACTTCTATTCCCCCTGCTGACCCCTAACCTCAGTTTTTAAAGCCAAACATTGACTGACTAAATGTGAAGTTTTCAAATTGGCAACATTATCTAATTCATACGCTCACAGTCTAAAGTACTGGTGTGGGGGCCAGCAGGTGGAGTGGTGGTTGAGGGCACTGGATTCCCACAAGGCCGACAGCAGTTCGAGTTCCAGACCTGGTGGCTTGCTTTCTCACTTTCCCTTTCTCTGTATCAGTCTGGTCAAATTAAAAATAAAAACAACAAATGGAATTAAATAAATAATTTTTTAAAGTAAGTTAAATAAAGCAATTCTTTAAAAAAAGGTATATAATGGTGTGACTATAACTCAAACCCAGCTTTCTCAATTTAACTCAAGGTTTATATCTAGTCAAAAAAAAAAAAATCATAGCTTTAATGGACAGGTTAAATCTTAGCCAAAGGTTTAACATTGTCTAAATATTTTCACCAAAAAAATGAAATGTTTTTAAATGTTCTTTATAATGGCATGCATCAAAATTTAATGAAAATGCTTCCTCCGCTACTATAGAACCTTTGAAAAGAGGGCAAACTTAGAAGTATTCAGCTGTAAAGAGTTGCTATTAACAATGATCACATCCCCCAAACCATTATAACTGACCAGATAATTCTATCTGTAATATTTCCTCCTATGAACATTGCTAGTTAAGACTATGTACTATAACATCAGTTCACTGTACATTTTTCATAAATTACTTTTCAACCCCTCAGTAGAGGGGCCAGCAGGTGGCAAGGTACTGAGATGCCAACACATGGTCAACTGCAGTTCGAGCCCCAGACCCAGCAGCCTGCTTTCTCACTTTCCCCTCCCTCTGGTGGACATGTGTGCCCTGTAGCAAATTGGAAAATAATAATAATAAAATTAAATAATTCTTTTTTAAAAACATAAATTTTAAAAAGTCAATAGAAACATTTGGAGGACTTTTTAAGAAACGTATAAATTTGACTGGTTCTGAATCAATCACAAGCAGCTCTCTCTCACCAAGCAATAAATGATCCAATCATTGCTTTTGTGAGTGCTAAGACAATCTATTAAATCCCTTCCAGACCTCTGTAATTGCTGATTCAATTAAGAGTCAGCAACTGAGTAAGAGCAGCTATAACAAAACATTCCAATCCTTTGTACTTGAAGGTATTTTTTTAACTTCCCTTGAGAAGGGAATAAGTGAATTCACACCCAAACAATAGAGGCAGTGAGTCACCATGGCCTCCAATCTTGAGTTTTCCTATCCCTATTTCCATCCACTCAGAATTCCTTTCTGTGGGAGCTATATGCTCAAAGGTGGAAAGATGCGCAAGACACACTGAGAGAGAAAAACAGGCAAACAAGGCAGGGAAACAAAACAAAATATAGGCCCGTTTATACACCAAAGGGAGGAAGCGAATGCACACAACAACTCCCTGTACAGGCACGGAACATTCCTGGAAGAATATAAAGGTTCATGGTGGTTCTCTGAGAAATGTGACCAAAGTGCTCCAGAAAGAACACCGTGGGAATCTTTACTTTTCTACCAGGATTTTACTTTTCTTTTTCTTTTTTTTATATAATTATTTAATTTTATTTATTCATTCATTTATTTTAATTTTTATCAGAGAAAGAGAAAGAGTGAGAAAGCAAGCAGCCAGGCCAGGGACTCGAACCATAGCCGCCCATGTGGGAGTGTCCAGCACTTTAACCACCATGCCACCTGCTGGTCCCTTTCATTTTTCTTTTTTTTAAGATTTTTGCCACACAGCGCATGTAGAGAGTGAGAAATAAAGTAAGAAATCATCCCCTGGAGGACCACACCACAATCCCGCCTCCATTCTCCTCTCAGGATTTTGGGCATCCGTGCACATGTACACAGCTGCGGGAAACGTCCATATGGGATCCATCGCTTTAACCACACCACCTGCTGGCCCAATTCCACTTTTTTAACCATATTCTGTACAACACTCACATTTAAAAAAAAAAATAACCTTTCTTCCCTGATCCCCGTAAAAAAAAAAAAAAAAAAAACCTTTCTTCCCTGATCCCCGCTGCACAGAACTCGGGAGGAATGGCTCAGGAACACCATTTAGTCCAATGCAAGGCACTAGCCTGACACGAGCAGCCCTCACTGAAGAAGGCACAGGTCATCTCCTTCCAGAGGTGGTGCATCGAGGACTTGTCCTACTTTAAAAGAATATCTGAAGAAGTGCCAGCAGGTGGTGTGGTAGTTAAGGCGCTGGACTTTCACGGGGCCAACTATGTGGTCCAAGCCCCAGACCCAGCAGCTTGAAAAATCACAACAGGCGTGCATGTGTGCGTGCATGTGTGTGTGAGTGTGTGTGCATGCCCAAAATCCCAAGAGAATGGAGAAGTGATTGCACAGCATGGCCATCCCCCATGGATGGGTGTGTGTGTGTGTGTGTGTGTGTGTGATTTCTCACTTCTGTGTAAGAAAAAAATAAAAGAATACCTGATGAAAGGTATAGAAGGAAAAATGAGAAAAGGTAAGAAAAGAGTATCATAAAATGCTACAATAGGGACCAGCAGGTGGCGTGGTGGTTGAGGTGTTGGACTCACATGGCTAAGCCCGGTCCGAGTCTTGGACCTGGTAGCTTTCTCTCTCTCTCTCTCAAATTAAATAATAACAAAATAAAATAAATATTTTAAAGACACACACACACCCCAAGTATGTGCATGCAAGCCTAAAATCCTGAAAGAATGGAGGACAAAGGATTGTGGCAAGGTCAACTCCCCCTGAACTGTGATTTCTCCTTTTCTCTCTCACCTCCCCCTCCGTCTGCAGTGAGTGCATGAACCCTATAGCAAGTATTTAAATAAATAAATGTTTTTAATAACATAATGTGGAGGCCAGCAGGTGGTGCAGTGGTTAAGGTGCTGGACTACCACGTGGCTGACCACGATTTCAGTCTTGCCGACTTGCTTTCCCTTTCTCTCTCTGGTGAGCATATGTACCCTATAGAAAATTTTTTAAAAATAGTAATAAATTAAAATAAAATAACTATTAAAAAATAGAAAATGTAAATAGGTCAGTTAAAATATATGCAGTAATGGGGCCTGCAGGTGGCGTAGTGGTTACAGGCACTGGATTCTCTATGTGACTGTGGTTTGAGTCCTAGGCTTGGCAGCTTACTCTCACTTTCCCTCTCTTTCTTTGGTCAATTTTAAAAATAATAATGAATAAACTGAATAAAATAATTATTTAAAAATAAATAAATATATGCCATAGGGAAAAAAACATACAAGAAAACTAGGGTTTAAACTACTTTTAAAGAATTAGCACATGGGGCCAATAGGTGCATGGTGGTTAAAGGTGCTGGATTCCCACATGGCTGACAGTGATTAGAGTCCCGGACCTGGCGGCTTGCCTTCTCAGTTCCCCTTTCTCACTTTCACTCTCTCTCTCTCTGTCCCTCTCTGGTCAAATTAAAAATAAATAGATAAAGTTAAATAAACTATTTTTTTTTAAATAAACAAGTGCATTTCAGTTTACTATCTACTTCAAAAGTAGTATTTTGTGGAACCAGCAGTTAGTGTAACGGCTATGTCACTGGACTCCTGGACCCGATGGCTTAAAACTCACACCGGACGCGTGTGTGTGCGTGCCCAAGATCCCGAGAGGAGAATGGAGAAGGGATTGCGGCGTGGCCATCCCCCCTGGGGGGTGATTTCTCGCTTTCTGTCTCTCTGTCTCTCTCTGCCTGTCTGGCGAGCGCACGCGCCCTATAGCAAAAATCTCTCCCCCCCCCCAAAAAAAAGTAGTAGTATTTTGGAAAATAAAAACAAAAAGGTTACATTCCAGAGACTGCTAGTAAATAGGCCATTCCTTTTACCCCCCCATGCTGGCTGGGGCACTGGACTCCCACATATGCTGGCGACGGTTCGAGTCCCAGACCTGCCAGCATGCTTTCTCACTTGCCCTCACATTCTCTGTTTCCCTCTGGTCAAATTAAAAGAGAATGATAATAAATAAAATTAAATAAATAATTCTTTAAAAAAATAATAAAACAAGAAAAGAAAACCCAAACTCTAACAGAGTAGAGTTTGTGAATGAACCAAGGTAAAGGAAAAGATGGGACAGGGCTCTATAAGCCCTGTTCCACTGCGAGTGGAATAAGCCAATGAATGCAAAGTGTCTACAACATAATTTTAAAGGATTTTTAAATGCTTGAACCAGATGTTCTGATACAGGGTATACAAAGCCGCTTCGGCAGAAACCAGACTCAACTAGCTAATGACAATTACACTGCGCACAGATTGAAATGCAGCTGTTTTTGAGCAACTTTGTTCCTTGATTATAGCTGGCTGTCAGAAACTATCAGTTACCACTAACAACGTTAAGTCACCAAAATTTTTTAAAGTGCTGTTTTTTAAAAACCGTGAGTGATCCCCCAGGATACTGGAAGACCTAGATGGCACCCATAACAAAAACTGCACTTACACATCATCTGAGCTGCCTATGAAAACAAACATTTCAAACAAACAATTGTACAAGGCTTGTTATCACAGTCCTAGAAACACTGAGATAGTCCCAAATCCTAGGAGGTATGGAAAGAATTGAAGCAGATGCTGAAGAGTGTCGCAACGTGGATTGTGTTCACCTACCAAAAACTTCCCCAGAAGAAACCCATAAAACCACTCATTGCAGGAGGCTGGCAGGTGGTGTGGTGGTTAAGGCAGCTGGACTCCCACATGGCTGATCATGGTTTGAGTCCTGGACCTGGCAACTTGCTTCCTTACTTTCCTTCTCTGTCTCTCTAAGGTCAGCTTAAAAAATAAAATAATGACAATGAATAAAATTAAATAAACCAATTCTTTTTTTTTTTTTTTTTGGAGAGGTTTTTGCTATAGGGCACGTGCGCTCTCAGACAGAGACAGATACAGAGAGATAGAAAGCGAGAAATCACCCCCCAGGGGAGATGGCCACGCCGCAATCCCTTCTCCTCCATTCTCCTCTCGGGATCTTGGGCACGCACGCACACGCGCCTGGCGTGAGTCTAAGCCACCGGGTCCGGGACTCGGACCACGGTCGACTATGTGGGAGTCCAGCGACATAGCCATGATGCTAACTGCTGTTCCCATAAACCAATTCTTAAAAAAAAAAAAAAAAAAAAGGCATTCGTTGCAGTGCTAAAAGATTTCAGAAATAACCTAAGATAATCTTTTTTTATTATTTTATTTATTTATTTTAATTTGATCAGAGAGGTACAGAATGAGGGAGAGTGAGAGAGATGGAAAAGTGAGAAAGCGAGCCACCAGGTCCAGGACTCAAACCGTGGTTGACCATGTGGGAGTCCAGCGCCCTTAGTTACCACACCACCTGCCGGCCCCCTAAGATAATCTTTTTTGAGATGGTTTTGTTTTAGGGCAAGTGCACTTACTGGAAAGAGACAAAGTCAGGAGGAAGGAAAATGAGAAATCACTCCCCAAGGGGATGACCACACTGTGATCCCTTCCCCTCCATCCTTCTCTCAGGATTTTGGCACAAAAGCACACATGCCCAATGTGATTTTTCAAGCCACCGAATCCAGGACTTGAACCATGGTTTACGATGTACCTTAATCATCACACCACCAGATGGCGCCCCCCCCAGCTTTCTTTATCTTAAAATCAAGTACCCTGGTGACCAGTAGATGGTGTAATGGTTACATCACTGGACTCCCATGTAGTCAACCATGGTTCGAGTCCCAGACCCAGAGGCTTAGAACTCATGTAGGGCACTGTATGTATGTGTACCCAAAATCCCAAGAGGAGAATGGAGAAGGGATTATAGTGTGGCTAACTCCTCTAGGGGGTGATTTCTTGCTTTCCATCTCTGTTTCTCCAGTGAGCACATGCACCCTATAGCAAAAAAAAAATATATATATATATCTCAAAAAAAAAAAAAAAAATCAAAGTACACTGAATTCTGGAGAGGTTCAGGAACTTGCTTGTACTTAAGACACTCAGGTAGGGCAGTCTAGCACAAAGCCAGAACCAAAGACCACTTCCCAAGGTAAGTGGACACGCTCCTCCTATGCCAGCACCTCCTCCCACGTGCCTGGACCATGGGCTTCCCCCTCCTGTCTCCTGGGCTTCTGAAAGAAGTTATCTGGAAGATTACCACAGCTACATTAGCAGGGTACAGCTCAAAATCAATGAGCAGCTGGTGTAAAGATGAATACAGCAGTCATTCTACACAGAGGAAGGTGGGGCTGGAAGAACACATCGGTAGTGCTCTGAGCACTAAGGGTACATGGCTGACCACAGTTCAAGCCCTGGACCTGACAGCTGCCTTCTCACTTTCCTTCTCTCTGTTCAACTTCAATAAAATAAAATAAAATAATGACAATGAGTAAAATTAAATAAAGAAAGAAAAGAATGAATATTTTCTTTAAAAAAAAAAAAAAAGAAACAATTGAGCAACCAGGTAAATGCTGTTCTCGTTGTAAATCAGGGATTGGCCTATTTTTTGTACAGCCTTGGAGGTAAGAAGAGTTTTCACATAATTAAATGGTGGGGGTCAAAGAAGAACATTTCATGACACATAAGTATTATTCAAAACTCAAGTGTCAGGGCTCATAGGGTTTCCCCGGAACACAGCCACACTCCACCTTTCGTCCATGGCTGCTGTTGCACCTAACGACTACAGAGTTCAGGGGCTGACAGCAGAGCCCAAAATACTGCCTACCTGGCCCTTTATAGAAAGTTAACTGATCCTTTCTAAAAAGCAACAGACTGGCAATATAATGCGTATAAACCAACAGTCAATGTTTACTTAGGTGTGAATCAATTACCAGGTTCTGGGCAAGAACTTTAAGCCTTACAAAGTTAGGGATCAGACTCACCTAAAGAAGTCCCTACCTAATTAGGGCCAGCCACACAGGGCAGCACCTGCACTCTGCTCTAAACTATGGATCGGATGGGGGGCAGGGCTGGTAGGTGGCATGGTGGTTGGGTCCTGGACTCCCACATGGCTAACTGCAGTTCAAGTCCTGGACCTGGCACCTTGATTTCTCACTCCCCCCCTCAACCTCTGATCAGATTTTTTAAAATAATAAATAATTTTTTAGTTTTTTTTTTTTGAGAGTTTTTTGCTATAGGGCGCGTGTGCTCGCCAGACAGACAGAGACAGAGAGATAGAAAGCGAGAAATCACTATGGACTATGTAGGAGTCCAGCGACATAGCCATTACGCTAACTGCTGGTCCCAATAAATAATTTTTTAAAGAATTATTTTATTTAATCTTATTTATTTTAATGTGACCAGAGAGAGACAAACTGAGAGACAGAGGGAAAGCAAGCAGCAAGGTCCCAGACTCGAGTCCTGGTCAGCCATGTGGGAGTCCAGTGCCCTTAACCACCATGCCACCTGCTGGCCAACAAAAATAATAAATGATTTTTTTTAAAGCCTATTAATAGATCAGATGGAAGATCAAGGTCCACTCTGATCTGCGTAGAGGACAGGGTCAGGGAGAGGGTCCCCATGTGTGATCTTGGCTGGCTCTTGAGGGCTCCAGAGAGGATCAGGTGACTCAAAATATTAAGAGTACCTTTCTCTGTCTCTCTCACGAAATAAACTTTTAAAAAAATTAGAACTCCTGGAGCCAGCATATGGCATGGTGGGTAAGGCACCAGATTCCCACATGGACAACCACTGTTCGAATCCTGGACCCAGTGGCTAGAAAACTATGCCAAGAGCATGTGCGTGCATGCGTGCCCAAAATCCTGAGAAGGGATTGCAGTGGCAACCCCGCTGGGGGAGTAATGTCTCATTTTTCCCTCTCTCTGTCACTCAGGTGAACACTCACTCCCTATGACAAAAACCTTTTTTAAAAAATGCTTTTTTAAAAAAGTTTCTAACTAGAATAGGCAAGAATCAAAAAGAAAATAGGAGGAAACAGCAGTTAGCGTAATGGCTATGTTGCTGGACTCCTACATAGTCGACCGCAGTTCGCATCCCGGACCCGGTGGCTTAAAACTCATGCCGGGCACGTGTGCGTGCGTGCCCAAGATCCCAAGAGGAGAATGGAGGAGAAGGGATTGCAGCGTGACCATCCCCCCTGGGGGGGTGATTTCTCGCTTTCTGTCTCTATGTCTGTCTGTCTGTCTGTCTGGTGAGCGCACGCGCACTATAGTGAAAACCTCTCCAAAAAAAGAAAATAGGAGATGTTGGGGGTGCTCTAAGCAATTTTAAAGTCACATCTAGAAACCAGTGAATTTTTCTCCAAGGAAAATCCCTGAGGCTACTTGCAGCTAGTGTACACTAAGTTATAAAAACTTCTAACATGCTTATCTGATTTTCAATCTAAAAACCAATAAAGAAAAAAATTACTGTTCCAGACAGGCATTTTAACTATAATAGATCGTTTACAGTGACAGTAAAAGGATAGGAAAGAAATCATTAAAAAAAAAAAAAAAAAAAAAGGCACCAGAATGTAAACATTTAAGTGGAATGCAAGAATTCGCTTAAAGGAACACACTGAATCCCTCAAATGACAAGCCAAGTTCAGTGCCACACACATTTTCTGGCGGAGACTTCCATGGGCTTTAGAAATGCAAGTGTCCCTGGGACCAGCAGTTAGCATAATGGCTATGTCTCTGGACTTCCACGTAGTCGACCACAGTTCGAGTCCCAGATCCAGTGGCTCACACCAGGCACATGTGCGTGCGTGTCCAAGATCCAAGAGGAGAATGGAGAAGGGATAGCACAGCATGGCCATCCCCCCCAGGGGGGTGATTTCTCACTTTCGGTCTGTCTCTCTGTCTTTCTGGTGAGCGACCGCGCCCTATAGCAAAAACCTCTCCAAAAAAAAGAAAAAAGAAATGCAAGCGTCCCTGACACTTAACTGTCACCAGTGCTCAGCCTGCACATCCTAATTATCGTTACATTTTCACGAGGAAGTAACTGATGCTTCTTCTCCCCCATGAGTAGAGAAATATTTTAAACTATTTAGCGTACTTTGTTTTAAACCAAAGGAAGGTACAAACCATGCAGTTTAACTCAAGCAACTTTCCAACTTTGCTATTTTCTTCTTTACCCTAGAATAAGCAGGACAGCCAACCCTATAGCCTGATAGTTAAGGAAAGCTGGACCCCAATTAACAATCCCTGGTTCAAGTCCCAGCCCTGGTGGCTTAAGAAACACATCAGGAGCCATTGCATGCATGCCCCCACTGTGAGGTGCCTTCTCCCTCCTTCCTCTCTTCTCTCTCTCTGGTGGGCGCACATGCCCTATAGCAAATTTTTAAAATAACAATGAATGAAATTAAATAATTATTTTAAAAAAGAAAAACAAAGGGTTTGAAAAAATGCTTATTTTAATCATTCTTCAGTTTGGACCCCAGCCACTGAAATCCTTAATTGCCTAGAAACTATCTTTTTTTTTTTTTTTTTTTTTTTTTGGGAGAAGTTTTCGCTATAGGGCGTGTGCGCTCGCCAGACAAGACAGAGAGAGCCATAGAGACAGAAAGCGAGAAATCACCCCCCAGGGGGGATGGTCATGCCGCAATCCCTTCTCCATTCTCCTCTCGGGATCTTGGGCACGCACGCACACGCGCCCGGCGTGAGTTTTAAGCCACCGGGTCCAGGACACGAACCGCGGTCGACTACGTGGGAGTCCAGCAACATAGCCATTACGCTAACTGCTGGTTCCCTAGAAACTATCTTATAAGCCATCGTGAACTTTCAATTTAATGATCAATATTTTTAAAAATAGCTGCAAATTATGAATACTCTGAAATCAGAAGAAAATTGTTGCTTAATTCTCTCTACAGATAACCACAAAAGAATATAGGTAGTGTGGTGGTTAAGGGCACTGAAGTCCCACATGGCTAACAGTTATTCGAGTCCTGGGCCTAGCGGCTTGTTTTCTCACTTTTTCTCTCTCTCTCTGGTCAAATTAAAAGACAAATAAAGTTAAATTAAAAAATAATTATTTATAAAAATTCGGTTTTAAAAATTAACTTGGGGGGGCCAGCAGGTGGCATGGTGGTTAAGGCGCTGGACTCCCACATGGCCAACCACAATTCGAGTCTTGGACCTGGAGGCTTGCTTTCCCTTTCTCTGGTTAAATAAACAAATAATAATGATGATGATAATAAATGAAATGAAATAAAATAATTATTTTTAAAAAATAAACTTATGGGGGCAGCAGGTGGCATGGTGATTAAAGGCATTGGGCTCCCACATAGTCGACCACACTTTGAGTCCTAGACTAGGCACCTTGCTTTCTCTATTTCTCTCTCTCTGGTCATACTGAAAAATATTAATAAATAAATAATTCTAAAAGAAAAAACAAAGTTAAATAAAAAAATTTGAAATTTGGGAGACCAGCAGGTTGCATTGGACTTACACATGGCTGAGGTTTCCTTTCCTACTTTCCCTTTCTCTATCTCTCTCTGGTCAAATTAAGCAAATAATAATGATGATAATAAATAAAATAATTATTAAAAAAATTTGGGGGGGGGGTGTCAGATGGCATAGTGGTTATATGTCACTGGACTCCTACATTGCTAACCACGGTTCGAGTCCTGGACCCGGAGGTTTGAAAAGTCATGCCATGCATGCCCTAAGATTCCCAGAGGAGAGTGGAGGAGATGGGACTGTGGCGTGGCCATCCTCTTTTGGGAGTTTTCACTTTCCCTCTCACTGTCACAGTCTCTGTCTCCCTCTCCAGTAAGCACACAAGTCCTGAGGGGAAAAAAAAAACTTAAAAAATGAACCTCATGGACAGCAGGTGGCACAGTGGTTACAGCACTGGACTGGCATTGGACACTCCCACATGGCCAACCACGTTTCAAGTCCCAGATCTGGTGGCTTGCTTTCTCACTTTGTGTGTGTGTGTGTGTGAGAGAGAGAGAGAGACAGACAGACAGACAGAGTGAGTGAATGGTCAAATCAAAATAAATGAATGAATGAATAAATAAAATTAAATAATCATTTTTTAAAAGAAAGTTACACAAGGGGGACCGCAGGTGGCATGGTGGTTTAGGCGCTAGACACTCCCACATGACAGCTTGAGTCCTGGACCTGGTGGTTTGCTTCTCACTTCCTCTCTCTCTCTGTTAAATTTAAAATAAATAAATGAATAAAATTAATGATTCTTTTTTTTTAAAAAAAAAAAAAAAGTTACACAAGGCAGAGGGGGCTGGCAGGTGGCGTGGTGCTTGTGCACTGAGCTCCCATATGGCTGACAACAGTTTGAGTCCCAGACCTGGCAGCTCGCTCTCTCACTTTCCTTCTTTATCTGCCTCTCCCTGGTGAATGCACGTGCACTATAGCAAAAAAAATAATTAAAAATATAAAATTTATTTTTAAAAAAGTTACACAAGGCACATGTGCATGTGTGCTCAAAATCTCAGAAGAATGGAGATGGACTGCAGAGTGACCACCCCCCCTGGAAGGTGATTTCTCACTTTCCCTCTCACTGTCTTCTGTCTCTGCTCTCCAGAGTGTACAAGCCCTATGGCAAAAACCTTAAAGAACTTCAAGGAGGGCCCAGCGGGTGTTGTGGTAGTTAAGACACTGGACTCCCACGTGGTTGACCACAATTCAAATCCCAGATCTTGAGGCTTTATCTCCCTCACTCGCACATGTACCCAGAACAAATTTTAAAATAATTAAAAAATAGTTATTTTAAAAAGTGATGTTCAACGGTCCTTCATCACCTTATATCTCAACTCTACCTGAAAAAAAACGCAAAGTAAAAAACAGATACTGGACTAGTTTTAGAAAGACAAATTTGGTCTCTGACCATTTGCTGACTGCACATCATACACCACAGTTTAGAGTTGATGGTAGATTAAAGGGGCCACCAGGTGGTGTGAAGGTTAAGACTGGATCCCACATGCCCGAGTGTGCAGCGTGAGTCCCCATCACGGCGGCCTGAAAAAAGACACCAAGTGCCTTCTCCTGAGGGAGAGACAAGGACAAGGGGATGTGGCGTGGTCATCCACTCTGGGGGTGCTTTTCACTTTCCCTGTCTCTCTCCAGGGAGTGCATGCACCCAACAGCGAAAACCTGAAATTTTCAAGGGCACAACTTCCCTATCACCAGAATTAAAATGCCTTTCCCAATTAAGGCTGGCACCAGGCTTCTAGTCCTTCTAAGCAACTAAGGACTTCAAGCAAACTCATTCTTCGTTGGGGGTTGAGGGGAAGCACTGCTGAATATGGTGCCAGTCTTCTAAGTTAAAGGCTTAGCCACGGGGCCAGCAGGTGGCATGGTGGTTAAGGGCGCTGGACTCCCACATGCCCGACCACGGCGACTTGCTTTCTCACTTTCCTCTCTCTCTCTCTCTCTCTCTCTTGTTCTGTCCCTTTCTTGTTAAAATTAAATAAATAAAGTTAAATTTAAAAAATAAATAAATAAAGGCTTAGACAAGAATGGAGGAGGAAAGACATTAAAAACTGATATAACTCGGTACCAGCAGGTGGCGTGGTGGTTAAGGCACTGGACACTCCCACATGGCTGACCACGGTTCAAGACCTGGACCTGGTGGCTTGCTTTCTCACTTTCTCACTTTCCTCTCTCTCCAGGTGTCTCTCTCTGGTCAAATTAAAATGAATGAATGAAATAAATAAATAAATCTTTTTAAAAAAATAAATAACTGATATAAGTCCGGACCAGCAGTTAGCGTAATGGCTGTGTCGCTAGACTCCCATGTAGCTGACCGCAGTTCGAGTCTCAGACCCGGCGGCTTAAACTCACGCCAGGCGCGTGCGTGTCCAGGATCCCGAGAGGAGAATGGAGGAGAAGGGATTGCGGTGTGGTCATCGCGTGGTCATTCCCCTGGGGGGTGATTTCTGGCTTTCTGTCTGTCTCTCTCTGTCTGTCTGGCAAGCGCACGCGCCCTATAGCAAAAAACTCTCAAAAAAAAAAAAAAAAAAAAAAAAGAAAAGAAAACTGAAATAACTCAGAGCCAGCAGGTGGTCTGGTGGTTAAGATAGTTGGATCCCATATGGCTGACTACACAGTTCGAGTCCCGGATCAGCAGCTGGAAACACACACTGGGCGTGTGTGCATGTGTGCACAGAATCCCAAAAGGAGAATGGAGAAAGGATGAAGGCAATCCCGTGAGGAATGCTTTCTCATCCCTTTCCTGCATGCGCCCTCTAGCTAAAAACTGATTTAATTCCCGTTGTCCTAATAATCAAGACAAGTCATTTATTGATTTATTTATCTATTGTTTAATTTGCTATGACCACGTGTGCTCGACAGAGAGAGAGAAAGTGAGAAAGCAAGCCACGGGGTCCAAGACTGGAGCCACGTGAGCCATGTGGGAATCCAGCGCCCCAGCCATTATGCCACCTGCTGGACCCAAGGCAAAGTTTTTAATGCAGTTCTTCAAGTAAATAAAAAGCTCTGTTGGCTACCATGTCTTATGCTCCTCTAGGGGATGGGTATCTAATTTGAACGTCTACTTGTGGGATACAAGGTTTATAACACAAACTCTGACTATAATGGTGTAGCAGGTGCCCGTAATAGTAAGGGGCAGGGAAGAGCACCCCAAATGGTAAGACAGCAAGCCGAATCAGGAGCTTCATCTGCATTCTTACTCCTGACAAACCACAGAGACAGAGCACGTGATGGCAGTTTGACGTCTTCATGTTTGCTATTCCAACCACCTTGGTACTGAAACAAATATTGATAAATCTTTTTCCAACAAGTCTGTGGATAAATACACTAGGCAAACAAATTTTCCTTAAAGTGGTTTTCAAACAGATGATCTCCAAATCTAGGCTTCCAAACTACAATAAATACTATTCCAAGTCCCATTTGTGTTTTTAAAGAATGATTTCATTCAACCTTATTTATTTTCATTTGACCAGAGAGGGACAAGGTGAGAGAGAAAGAGAAAGTGAGAAAGCAAGCCTCCAGGTCCAGGTCTCGAACTGCTGTTGGCCATGTGGGAGTCCTGTGCCCTGAAATACCACACCACCTGCCGGCCATGAGTCCCACTTTTTTTTAAGTCCAAGTCAACTTACTTCCAGACTTGCCTCCCCATATCAGATGTTCTAGCAGAAAGTTACAACATATTAAAGTCTATTTAAAGGGGATAACCAGGTGCCATAAATGGTCCCTGACTGGACCCTGGTTGAGACAGAGGTTCTATTATATTTTAGGGCCAATGGGGAAATGTGAACACATTCCAATGATACAGGTACTAAAATCTACCTGACATGAAAAAAGCTCCTTACAGAACCAGACATACAGTACCATCCGCTTTGATTAAAACGTGCACGCACACAGACAACTCTCTGGAAAGAGAGAGTGGTGATCTCTGTATGGTAGGAATATTTTTCTCTACATCTCTGTAGTTTCTCATTTTCAACCATGTACATTTAACATTACTTTTCTGTAATAACTTTCTCATCCCCCTGAGGGCTCCTTAAAAATCAAAAAACACTATGGTGTCTACTGTAGATGAGACACGGGTATCTGCTTTAATGCTCACCAAGTCCTCCAAGTCTCAGTTCATCCTTCCTCCAAACCTCTGGGCTAAGCAACAGTTTGTTCCTAACACACATGTCTTTGAACTCCAAAAAGCATCCTCTGGCTTCGCTCTAAAGCACATTTATTTTTATTGTCTCTCCCAACCTCAGTAACTAATATTTAGAATAAAACACTCCTGGACCAGCTGGTGGCTGGTGGTTAAAGCACCCAGATCCCACAGGATCAACTTAGCAGTTCAAGTCCTGAGTCTGGCACCCAGCCTGTTGAAAACACTTGAGCATGTGTGCTTGCCAGCCTGGAGTAGAGATTGCTGCAAGATCATCCCCCCCCCCCCGGGGGGGGGGGGGGAGTAATTTCTCACTACTTCCTCACTTCCACCCCCCAGAACCACAAACCCAGAACGCACTGCCCTATAGTAAAAACTTAAAAACACACTTCTAAAGTCGGAAAACCTGTCATGCAACATTGGGGAAACTAGTAGGGTGGGATTTTTTTTCCTTCTTAAATGAATTGTTAAAATCTCTATCGACCCATCGGACTCACTATTATAGAAAACGCCTTGGATCTTTCAGATAGATTCAAATTCAAGTTCAAGTTCTACTGCATGTCAAGTTCTACTGCATGTTCGGGACTCCCATTATCTCTACTGATGCAGGAAGAAAGGACGAATGGGGAAACGTAACACTTCAATGGCTGCAAATTATATTTCTTCTTGATGATGAAATGAAAATATCAGATCAAATCCTTATCCACGTATGCAAACTTAAATATGGCAACTAATCATCGGAAAGCCACCTGATTGAAAAGCGCAGCAAATGGTCTAAGACGTTTGAGATAAAAGGGCGATAAAAATTCTGAGTTGCACACATTTGCAGAGAAAGTGAGTGGTACCCACAGAACACCCCAGGTAGGTCACCCACATCCTGTTCACCCTTACTACAACACCTAAAGTGTTAAGTTGGTGTAAGTATGGTTTCACTAAATGCTTCCCTTCTAGAAGTGACGATGTCTCGATTAGCTGTGACTTGACCAAAATGCAACTTACTACACAATGTCTAACCATTGGTGAGGAACTATCTGCACCGCTTTCAAAGAAAACTCCTCCTCTTAAAACGAGTTCATTAGCTTTTGAAAGGTATTAGCCTTGAGCTACAAGTAGCTAGAGAGCCAGCCTCCACAGCAGATACGCTAAAACAGAAAAATAGTTCATCGAATAAAAAACCTTTGGGAAGGAACCCCCTAAGCACTCCCGTTAAGGCAAACCTCAGATCCTCTCCCACTTCCTTAAAACTGTAGTCGGCTCCTGTCATTCACAGTAACTCTCATTCTACAATAAAGAAAAATGATGCCCTCTTGACCGGAGTCAACAGGGAGACAGACCCTCACCCTGCCGAGGCGAGGTGGGGCGCCTGCCTCCTCGAGAGCAGAAGACCAGCCAAAGCTGCTTTTAAACGGTCTCCGGGTGACGACGCATTCCTAACGGGTTTCGAAGGCACGTTTAAATCGCCCGCTTTTTTGTTTGCTAGCTGCATTCACCCGGCGCCGGGGCTGGGGCCGCCCCCGTGCGCCACGGAGGGCGATCTCCGGATGGGAGGCCACGGACCGGGGGAGCGGGGCGCAGAGGCCCCAGCGTGGGTGGGTGGGGGAGCTCCCGGCTGGGGGGCCCCGAGAGCCGAGGGTGGAGGACCAGCGGCAGAGAGCCCGGGCGGGAGAGTGCGAGGGGAGGTGGATCGGGGCGAGGGGTCTGAGGTCCCCGAGGGGGGACCCCGGGGAGGGAGCCTGGGCCGCCGCCCAGCGCCAAGAACGGCCCGCGCGGCGCCCGCCGCCAGCCGGGGTGTGCGCAGGGCCTGGCTCCGCGCGGCGCCGCCCCTCCCTCCCGCTCTCCTCCACTCCTCTCCCTCTCCTCCTCCTCTTCCCGAGGCGACAGAAACAACAGCGCGGGAGGAGGGGAAAGTAACTCCCGGCACCTCCGCCGGAATTAGCCCCGGTGCAGTGATGACACCTTCTCGTGGCGCAACCAAGCCCGCTCCCTCCGCAGCGGCGTCCCCGCCGCCGCCGCCCTCTCCATTTGAAAGTGGCCACCCCCCGCCGCCGCCGCTCCTCCCGCCCCGCCGCCGCCAGCTGCACCAATCCGCTCGGCCCCAGTTGCAAATCAAACGCTCCCTCGCGTCCAGAAGCCACTTGCGCCGCTGGAAACGGCCGCGCCGTCCCCCTCCCCGAGTCCCTCCGGGGCGGCACCTTCGGGCTGGGGCGGGCGCGCCGGCGAGAAACGGTTGTAAGATGGGAGCGGCGGCGGCGGCGAGCAGCCCCGAGCGGGCTCGGCTCCCGCTCCCGCGCCCGCCCCCAGACAGTTCTGGAAACTGTGTATCACCTCGGTCACAGGAAGCCATCCGGCGAGGAGGGCGGTGCGGAACCAACAAACAAACGCCTGCGGCCGCCCGCCGGAATCGGCGCAGGGACGGCGACGGGCTGCGGGCCGTTCCCGGGGCGGGGGCGCGGCGGCCACCCCCGCGCCGTGGGCTTTGTGCGGGGATCCCGCAGCGCGGGCGCGGCGGGCTGGGCGTCCCCGCCCCCACAGCCCCCCGCCCTGGGCCCCGGCTTCGCTACTGGGACCGTTAGGTGACGCTCCGGCCGCGGCCGAGAAGCGGCGCCTTGGCCGCCGCCCGCCCCCATCTCCACGCTGGGCCGCCTCTCTCCAACGCCAGAGGCGGGCTACAAAAGTTGGCCCCGAAGCCACCCAGCACCTGCCCACGTGCCGCGGAGGCTCGCTCCCGGGTCTCCCCCGGTCCCTTCCCCCCGCCGCCCTCGGCCGCCAGGTCACCTATTACCGGTGGGAGGGGAGAGAGGCTGCTATTTAAACGCCCGCGGAAGTTGAGGCACCCCCACTGGCGGGTGCCGTGCACCTGCCTCCCGTCGCCGCGCTCCGCCACTTTGAGCAGCAGCGGCGTCCTCAGCCCCGCCTCCTGCCCGAAGGCGGGCGGGGGGAGCGGGAAGGAGGTGGAAGGGATCGAATTTCTCCAGCAAATGGGACCGTTCCGACAGGATTCGATTCCCCGGTCAACATTCCACATTCCATCCCTCTCCTGCATTTGCAAGCCAAAGCCGAGCAACCCGGAAAGCCTGCTGGCTAGCGAACAACAGCCCCCCAACTCACAACCACACACTCACAGGCACAAAACACGTGCACTGAAGGGCTTTGCAACTTGCAGTCCTGGGGTACACGCTGCACGTTCATTTGAGGCAGGAGGAGACCAAGAGACCCCACCCCCACAATTTGCAGATGGTGCCAAAGGTTGCAATTTGCAATCCTTTTTTAAGTTCATGATTAATCGGCACTTTGCTCTCCCAATGCAACTCCTTTCCAATTTCACCGATGGAGGGTTTTACACTTTACAGGCAGTCTCGCTGTTAAGTAAAAGGTCTGATCATTGGAAACCCAAATTGGAAGAATGTAATTGCCGAGCTGTCCCCCCACCCTGCTCACTGCCCTTGAATTGATGCAATGAATATTTTGGCATGTGGTGACGCGGTGAAAGAGCCAGGGCTGCGTCTCCCCACACAGATGTACCTACACACACCTATGTTTGGACAAATATAGTCCCCGCACACACGGTCACACTCTGGATGCATATATGTACGCGAACCTGCGTTCTGCCATTGCCATCTGTCTACCAACTTGCTACTATGCTTTCCACTCCCATGCAGCCTAATACACTTTGGCTTTTCAAAAAATTCTATAAACTAAGGCCAACTAAATGGGGTTTCTGCTCCTGAACGCGTTAAATTGATGATTCACCTGAAAACCGCATGTTCTTCGCAAATCCAGAAGAAGGAAACGTTCCTAAGTCTTCGCTTCCCCCCCCCAACCCCGATTGAAAAATATTAAAATAATAAAACTTACTGATCCAATACAGATCAATTCTCAGGATCCAAAAATCATACTCTCCTCCTCTGGCCCCCGCCCCGGCAATGCCCAAGTTACTGGTGGGATAGTAACGCTGCGCTCCCTCCCTCCTCGCTACATATCGAGAACCCAATCTTTTGGCGCCATATTAATGACGTACTATATTATTTCCACTAGGCAGCGACCTTCGGCATTAAATTACTCCCGAGAACTCCCGAGCAAAGCAACAAAACCATCAAATATGGCTGAGCCTCTCGGCTCGTCCTGCAGCCGCCGCCGCCGCCGCCGCCGCCGCCGCCGCCACCGCCGCGGGCCCGGGACGCGCACACGGACCCACGCGCGGATCCGCGCGGACACACGCGCGGCGCGCCCACCCCGCGCGCCCCCCCGGCCCGCGCGCGTACCTGCTGCGGAGAGGTTCGGCCGAGGCACTGGGCTCCGCGCCGCTCGCTCGCTCCGCGCCGCATGAGTTCGGGCCGCTGCGGGCGGACGAGCGGGCGGGGAGCCGGGCGGGCCCCTGCTCTCGCCGGCGCGCACACACCCGGCACTCGCGCACGGAGGCACTCTCGGACGGGCGTTTGGCTTGTTATGGAGGAAGGACTGTGTGAATCAAACTCATTTCTGGGTCACTGCTGCCACAGGGGGGAGCACTTTAATCCCTTGCCAAAACGAGAGGGTGGGGACGGGAGGGCGGAGGGAGAGCGCGGGGAGCCCGCGGCGCGGGGGGCTCGGTCCCTCGTTAACTCTTCGCGGCCCTCGCTGCAGCGTTCGGCCTGCGTCGCGGGGTCTTGCGAAGAGCGGTGCTGCCAGCTTTTCGGATCTCTCCCCTCACCTCTCTTGTGAGCCTTGGAGAGTCGGGAGGTGTCTGCAGGCAGGAAGGTGCGTTTTTAAATGGTCCCCTTCAAACTGTTGTCCCAGTTCCAACTCCTGTCTTGACATCTAGAAATGGAGTCTTTCAAATTAGCTTAAAATTATATAGGTAAAAATGTAGCTATTAGGGTATGCAATTTGGGTAAAAGATTTTTCATTATAGGCTAACTGACAAAATAGTTATTTTCTAGTAATAGTTTTAGGGAGTTGCAGATTGGAATGACTTATTAAAATCTATTTATTTATTTTATTTGCTTTAGGACATGTGTGTTCACCAGAGAGTGACAGAAACAGAAACAGCTGCCACCAGGTCCAGGACTTGATTGAATAATGGTGGTCCAACACCTCAACCACCACACCACCTGCTGGCCCCTGCTGTGACTTTTTTAAGTACAGATAATATGATTCTGGGTCCGCCAGAACACCTATCTCTGATAATGTAAATTAGCATTAAACCATTAAATGATAGTGAAAATTTATAGGGACCAGCAGATGACGTAATGTTTATGTTGCTGGACTCCCACTTAGTCAACCATGGTTCAAGTCCTGGACCCAGCGGCTTAAAACACCCTCGGGACCAGCAGTTAGCGTAATGGCTATGTCGCTGGACTCCCACGAAGTCGACCGCGGTTCGCGTCCCGGATCCAGTGCTTAAAACTCACGCCAGTCTCATGTGCTTGCGTGCCCAAGATCCCGGGAGGAGAAAGGAGGAGAAGGGATCGGCATGGCCATCCCCCCTGGGGGGTGATTTCTCACTTTCTATCTCTCTGTCTGGCGAGCGCATGCGCTTTATAGCAAAAAAAAACTCTAAAAAAAAAAATAAATAAAACAACCCTCACACCCTCACATTGGGCCTATGTGCGTGGCCAAAATCCCTGAGGAAGAGAATGAAGGAGAAGGGACTGCACCATGGCCATCCCTCCCACCCCCAGGATTTCTCGTTTTTAGTCTCTGTCTCTGTCTCTACAGCACATGCACAGGCCATATAGCAAAAATCTCTCTAAATAAATACATTAAATTAAAAAGATAGTGAAAATATGTAAATTGACACCACCTGTATATTACACGGTTCTCCAGAACTGGACATCTCCACATCTCCTCCACATACAAGGATAGACCCTAATGCTGAAACTGAAAGTGCAAACTGAAATACAACTGCTCATCAGATTCATGGGGGGGGGGGGGGGGGGGGAGGTATTTATGTGTAAAAATGAGTGGTTACTGGTTTTCCACGCAATACAATCTTGCTTTTTTTATATGGAGGGCAACACACTTCTCTCATGGAAATCCTAAAGAAGTACAGATGTATGTGACTTTCATCTTCAAAGGGAAGAAAGTACAGATAAAACCAATTAGTAGGGGCCAGCAGTTAGCGTAATGGCTATGTCACTTGACTCCCATGTAGCCGACTGCGGTTCGAGTCCCGGACCCAGTGGCTTAAACTCATGCTGGGCATGTGCGTGCATGCCCAAGATCCAAAGAGGAGAATGGAGGAGAAGGGATTGCAGCGTGGCCATCCTCCCGGGGGTGATTTCTCACTTTCTGTATCTCTGTCTCTCTTTCTGGTGAGCACACGTGCCCTATAGCAAAAACCTCTCCAAAACAAAACAGTAAATAGGAATAGTGATCCCTAATTACGAAATTGAATATTGAACCCAAAAGGCATACTTACCTCCTGGAAGAATTCTTCTGAATATATCAGGTTTCATTTCATAAGATCACACATCAACCCATCCACCCACATCCAGAACATTATAATCCGATGAATACGCAAAACAAAACTAATTGAGCCTTTCAGTTATTTTCCAGAAAACAAAGTAAGCCAACAGAAATCTTAAGTGAAATTCCTCTTTCTCCTTCTCTTTCACTAATGAAGAGTGTAGAGACTCCCCACCAGTCCTATTCAAGGACTCACTTAGTCCTGTTCAAAGAGATCACGCATGTAAACCACTATGTTAACTATCCTTATTACTACTTGCATTGCACTAGGTATTGTTATTTTCATTGTTTCTCCTTACACATACTCTCTGTAGAAGTAAAAAAACACAGGCTTCATAGTCAGACGAGACTGGGTGGAATCTGGCACTACTGGTTACCAGCTGTATGTGCAGATGTAGGGTAAACTCTGGACCTTCTCTGAAAGGAGTGAGATGACCCATAAAAGTGAGCAGGCCCTCCCTGGCTATAGAACCTTGCCCCCTCTGCTATTCCCATAATTCTTCCTTGATCTTCTCTCCCTGGAAAATGACAACTTTACTACATTCTACCCAGCCTTACTTCACTCATTCTCCTTTTTTAAAGATTTTATTTTAGTTTATTCATTGTCATGATTTTTTTTTTTTTTTAAGTTGACCAGAGAGAGAGAAGGAAAGTGAGAAGGCAAGCTCCTGGGTTTGGGACTCAAATCGCAGTCAGCCATGTAGGAGTCCAGTCGCCTTAAACACCATGCCATATGCCGGCCCCTCTACTCATTCCTTTTAAAAGCCTTTTTAATCATATTTACCACTCACTGTTTTTTTTGTTTGTTTGTTTTTTGTTTTTCGTATTTTGTTTTGTTATTTTGGGTTTTTTGTTTGTTTGTTTGTTTGCCAGAGAGTACTGCACTCACCTGAGAGAAAGATAAAGGCTTTCTTTATCTTTCTTTAAGTATGTGGCGGGCAGGTGGCATGATGGTTAAGGCATTGGACTCCCACATGGTCAACCATGTTTTGAGCCCCAGACCTCTGTCTTGCCAAATTTAAAACAAGAAAGAAGGAAGGAAGGAAAAAAGGAAGGAATTAAAAAAATAATTCTCTAAAAGGAAGAGAGAAGTTACCCCTCATAGAGAATGGTCACAATCTCTCCTCTTCCACCTCTCCCTCCTTTCTGGATTTTAAGCTCGCACTCACACTCACTCAATGTGTCTTTCAAGCTACTGGGTCTGGGACTCGAACCACACAGCCATATGCAGTCCACAAGCCTTCACCACCATGCCATAGGATGGCCCACCGCTTATGGTTTTCCTTTTTTTTTTTTCCTGACTATCACCCCTTCTAAAACATCAGGCAGTACTGAATAAACAAACGATGAAAATAAAGAGATAAGATGGAACATAAACTTCCCACACTGATACAGGGAGCAGGACTGAAGAACTCTGAAACAGCCTCTGCATCTGCCCTGCTACAGAAGACCAATCTGCTGAGTTGCCTTGTGCTATAAATAGCCCTGGTCTAGAAGTCACAAGATCCCACCAACTCACAATATGACTCTAAACAAAATCTCTTTGAGCCTTAGTTTCCCCAGTAAGATGACAGGAAAGACCATATCAAAAGCACCTTTCTGGGACCAGCAGTTAGTGTAATGGCTATGTCGCTGGACTCCCATGTAATTGACCGCGGTTCGCGTCCCGGACCCGGTGGCTTAAAACTCACGCCGGGGGCATGTGCCCAAGATCCCGAAAGGAGAATGGAGGAGAAGGGATTGTGGCGTGGCAATCCCCCGTGGGGGGTGATTTCTCGCTTTCTGTCTCTCTGTCTCTGTTTGGCGAGCACACGCGCCCTATAGCATAAACCTCTCAAAAAAGAAAAATAAAAAGCACCTTTCCTCTTTTTTTTTTTGGAGAGGTTTTTGCTATAGGGCACGTGAGCTCGCCAGAAAGACAGAGAGAGACAGAGAGACAGCGCTTGCCAGGAAGACAGAGAGACAGAAAGTGAGAAAATCAGCCCTCAGGGGGGATGGCCACACCCTAATCCCTTCTCCTCTCAGGATCTTGGGCAGGCCTGCACATGCCCAGCATGAGTTTAAGCCACCAGGTCTGGGACTAGAACCACGGTAGCTCAGCGACATTGCCATTACGCTAACTGCCGGTCCTGCAAAAGCACCTTTCCTCTTTAACATTCAGTAATTCCCGTTTGTCACTGACTTAAAGAGAAATGATCATTATTTGAAGAAATGAAGGACAATTTGTATCCTTAAGAAACAAGTATAATAATTGACAAATGAGAAAAAAAGTTTTGTCTTTAATGATCAGCAGTGGACAATTTTTTTAAAGAATAACTTCATTTAACTTTCTTTCTTTCTTTCTACTATGACCAGAGAAAGACAGAGTGAGAGAGAGGGAAAGCGAGAAAGCAAGCTGTTAGGTTCGGGACTCAAACCGCAGTCTGCCATATGGGAGCCCAGTGCCTCCAACCACCATGCTACCTACCAACCCAAACAATTTTTTAAATTACTTTATTTCACTTTATTTGTTTATTTATTTATTTATTTTAATTTAACCAGAGAAGGACAGAGTAAGTGGGCAAGCGAGAGAGAGAGAGAGAGAGAGAAAGTGTGAAAGCAAGCCACCAGGTCTGGGACTAGCCATTACGCTAACTGCTGGTCCCTATACAACCTATTTTTAAAATACGAAAGGCAGGGACCAGCAGTTGGCATAATGGCTATGTCGCTGAACACCCATGTAGCAAGCGCATGCGCCCTATAGCAAAAAAGCCTTTCCAAAAAAAATTAAAAATAAAATAAAATAGGAAAGGCAATGATATGGTTTGCCTTGCAGCAACAAAGATAATATAGCCTAAAATAATCAGTACTAAGCTGACAATTAGGAGAATGAATTTCTTTTTTTTAATGGATGAATATAGAAGATTTATTTTTTTTAATTATTTATTTATTCATTCATTTTATTTTAATTTGACCAGAGAGAGACACAAGGAAAGTGAGAAAGTAAGTTACCAGGTCCAGGACTTGACTATGGTCAGCCATGTGAGAGTGTCCAGCATCTTAACCACCACGCCACCTACTGGTCCCAGGAGAATGAATTTCTGATTCCTCTTATTGTCACCCCTTGCCAAATCATATAGGACCACCATTTTCTAGACTCTGGAAACAGTCTATTAATTTTGACTGTATTATCAGCAATGACAGGGCATTTAAGAAAATAACTAAGAGTAGTGGATCTAGCTGAATATTGATTCTACTCTTTCTTGATCTGATCAATTTCCGTGGTGATAATTTCTTCTCTCTCTCTTAATTTGTCAAAGAATGCATTAAGTTACCAGAGAGAGACAAGAGACAGGAAGAGAGAGGGAGGAGAAAGCACCCACCAATGGGGCATGCTCAGGCCACCACCCCTTCTCCATTTCTCCAACCTGTCGAGAATTGAAACATGCATGCACACCCGCCCGGCATGTTTCTCAAGCCACTAGGGCCAGAATTCAAACCATACCGTCAGCCTGTAGGATCTAACGCCTTTAACCCAGGGCCAACCCACACTTTTTATGTATCATTTACCTTTTGCTATAGTCACACTGTTTATTTTCTTTTCTAATGATGAAATTTTATTTACAATTATTTTATTTAACTTTAGTTATTTTTTTATTATTATTATTTTAATTTGACCAGAGAGGGACAGAGTAAGAGAGAGAGAGAAACAGAAAGCAAGCTGCCAAGTCCATGACTCGAACCACAGTTGGCCATGTGGGAGTCCAGCACCTTAACCACCACACTACCTGCCAGCCCCTCATAACGATGGATTTTTGAGGAAGAAAAGTTTAGATATTCATATTCCTCATTTCGAATCCACACATGATTAGACTTCTGAATGTTTACTTAGTCATCTTAGATAGTGTACTTCTCTGTAATACAGTCCTTGTCAAGAGATTCACAACTGTTCATATCTGAAATGAAGGGGTACATACATTGTGGTCTTGTTTTTTTTTTAACTTTATTTACCTATCTGTTTATTTATTTATTTTAATTTGACCAGAGAGGGACAGAGTGAGAGAGAGAGCAGGAGAGAGTGAGAGAGCAAGCCACTAGGTCTGGGACTTGAACCACAGTCAGCTATGTGGGAGTCAGTGCCCTTAACCATCATGCTACCTCCCAGCCCCCTGTCCTGTTATCTTATTCTTTTGGGAAAATGAGTATCTTATTCTTTTGGGAAAATGAGCAGGGATTTTTTTTTTTTTTTTTTTTTTTTTTTTGGAGAGGTTTTTCACTATAGGGCGCGTGCGCTCGCCAGACAGACAGAGAGAGACATAGAGACAGAAAGCGAGAAATCACCCCCCAGGGGGGATGGTCACGCCGCAATCCCTTCTCCTCCAGTCTCCTCTCGGGATCTTGGGCACGCACGCACACGCGCCCGGCGTGAGTTGTAAGCCACCGGGTCCAGGACGTGAACCGCGGTCGACTACGTGGGAGTCCAGCGACATAGCCATTACGCTAACTGCTGGTTCCCGAGCAGGGATTCTTACTAGCAAATACCATTGCTGGTTGGTATAATTTGCAACACAGAATTTTTTACTACCCAAGGGCTCTCCTGGATAAAATGGGTTATGCTCTAAAAGTTTATATGTATGTACTTTAATTGTTAGAAACAGTTGAATTTATGCCCATAATAAACCTTGTTATAAAGAAGACTTTGTGGGGCCAGTGGGTGGCATGGTGGTTAAGATGCTGGACTTCTACCTGACTGACACAATTCGAGTCCCAGACCTAGAGGCTTGCTTTCTCACTCTTCCTATCTCTCTCTAATCAAATTGAAGAAGAAGAAATAGCATTAAATAATAATTCTTTTTTTTTTTTGGAGCATTCTTTGCCTTAGAGGGCATGTACTTACCAAAGAAAGAGAGAGAGACAGACAGTAAAAGGGAGAGTGAGAAATCACCCCCAGGGGGATGGCCACACCATAATCCCTTCTCCTCCATTCTCCTGGGCTCTTGGGCATGCATGCATGCACATGTGTGATTTTCAAACCACTGGGTCTGGGACTGAAGCCACAGTCAGCCATATGGAAGTCCAGCGATGTAACCGCTACACCATCATCTGATAGTCCTAATAAATAATTCTCTGGTTTTTTTTTTAAGAATTATTTATTTTATTTGTTTTTATTACTATTATTTTTTTAATTTGTCCAGAAAGAGATAGGGAAAGTAGAAAGCAAGCTGCCAAGTCTGGGACTCAAACTGTAGTTAGTCATGTGGGAGTTCAGGACCTTAACCACTATACCACCTGCCAGCCCCATCCCAATAAATAATTCTTTAAAAGGAAAAAGAAAACAAACAGCATTTTGTTTGTAGGCAATTTATGTTATTTTATTTATTTAATTTCTTTTAAAGATTTTTGTCACAGGGTGCCTGCACTTGCAGGAAAGAGACAATGAAAGGGAAAGTGAGAAATCACCGCCCAGGGGGAATAGCCACCCACAATCCCTTCTCCTCCATTGGTCCCCTGGGGTTTGGGGCACACACTCACACGCACCTGGCAAGATTTTTAAACCACAGGGTCTGGTACTGAAACTGCAGTCAGCTATGAGGGAGCCCAGCTCCATAACCGCCTGCCACCTGCTGGCTCTCTCAGGTAGTTGTTTTCTCTTTTTTAATTAATTTTAATAACTAAATTATAGAAAATAATTACTTTTGGGCCAACTGGTGGCATGGTGAGTGAGACAACTGGATGTCACATGGCCAACCATATGGTTCAAGTCCCAAACCCAGAAGCTTGAAGGACACGTCAGGCACATGTGTGTGATTGCCCTAAATCAGGTAAGAGGAAGAAGTGAAGACGCATTGTAAAGTGACCATACACCATGGGGTGCTTTCACACTTTCCCCCTCTGTCTCTCTCCAAGAGGGAATGTATATATAACTCTGAACAAGAACAGTAAGAATAGTGCTCAAGCCTTGTCTGAAGCTCATGTGAAGCGCCAGGAGGTGATAGGTAAGAGTAGGACCAGAGTTCCCTGTCATAGCCGTTGGTGAGGTCACTACTCCTAAACACCTTGCAGACCCTCCAGAGAGGTCACGACAATCTTCAGACATGAAATGGCTTTAAGGCCAATACCCATGATACTTTCTTGTTGGCATCAATACCAGCTAACCATTTTTTCCTTGAGATTCTTTGTCCTTCTTCTTTGTTAGGTTTTTGCTATAGGGCATGTGTGCTCACCAGAGAGAAAAGAGACAGAGAGATGCGGAGACAGGGGAAAGTGAGAAATTACCCTCCAGGGGGGATGGCCATACCACAATCCCTTCTTCTCTGTACCCTTCTCCGGATCTTGGGCACACACACACCTGTGCCCATTATGATTTTCAAGCTACCTGGTCTGGGACTTGAACCACAGTCAGCCATATGGGAATTTAGCCACCCTAACCACCATACCACCTGCTGGCCCCTCTTCTTCTTTTTCTTTTATTTTCCTTTGATTTTGGTTGCTTTAATTTTTCTGATATGCATACTTTTAGCACAAGTAAGAATGTCAAAAAGAGACAAGTCTGAAATGGGATGAGAGGAGATAATTTAATTCAGCCTGATAGAAATGTCAGAGGCTCAAGACATTCAAAATAAGAAACACTCTTCTCTAATCATAAAAGAAATACATAAGAAGGCAGAGAATTATGAAAACTTAGAAAAAATGAAGGCAAGTAATAAAACTCAATCATAAAGATAACTATATATTATTATTTTTAATTTTTAAAATAATTATTTAATTTTATTTATTTATTTATTTATTTGACCAGAGAAAGAGAAAGGGAAAGTGAGAAAGCAAGTTGCCAGATCCAGGACTTGAACTGCAGTCAGCCTCGCCTTTGCAGTCCAGCGCCTTCACCACCGTGCCACCTGCCAGCCCCTAGGGTAACTATAAATTATGAACATTGTCATACTTCTCTTAGTCTTTTCTATGCATTTTTCATAAAATTGCAATTATGCCACATTTGTAATCTTCCTTTCCTTTACAGCTTTCACTTTCTCATTCAGTATTGTCTTTGTTCATGTAATGTTTATTTTCAGGTCTTTGCCTCTTACCACACCTTCCTCTGCAGGCCACTTCAGCCGTGCGGTTTCATAGCTACTCCCTGGACACTGTCGACTATTGAAAATTTCTTCTATCTTTATCATCAAACCCAAATAGCTCTCATGTGACCACTCCCTTTGAGACTTCCACAATGTATGCCCTGTGTGATTTTTCTTTATTTTTTAAAGAATTATTTTATTTAACTTAATATATTTATTTTAATCTGACCAGTGAAGGACAGAGTGAGAGAGAAAGCGAGGGAAAGTGAAAAAGCAAGCCACAAGTCCGAAACTTGAACTGAGGTCAGCCATGTGTAAGTCCAGCGTCCTTAACCATCACACCACCTGCCAGCCCGTCCTGTGTGATTTTCAAGCTGCCAAGTCCAGGGCTCGAACTGTAGTGGGCCATGTGGGAGTCCAGTGCCTTAAACACCTTGTCATTTCTGGCTCTGAGCAATCTCTTTTAACAAGTTTTCCAGGTAATTCCAGTCCACACTCAAGTTAGGAGAAACACTGGTAGGGTTTACCTATACTATTTTCTGTACTTTCTTGTCTAATTTTCCTTCATTCATCAGACAAATATTTATTAAGCAGTTATGTTCCAGGCACAGTGCCAGACATTGAAGACAAGGTGACACTAGAACAGGGAAGTAGGCCTATTCTCTGTCCGTAGGTGGGTAAAAAAAATATAAATAAGTGGTTACAATAAACTACAGGGTTTGGGGGAAGCATTCAACAAGGGCACCTAATCTGTAGTCACAGGAGTATGCCCAAGAAGACGTCTAAGTGACAGTGACACTGAAATCTACAGGATTATAAGTATCAGCCAGTGACCAGGGGGATGACGCTGGAAAGGCAGAATTTTTACAGACCTTCTGGCTTCAGGGTAGAGAACCGAATGGGTTGGGAGGGTTGCAGGTATAGACTTGGGTTAAGGCTGCTAGTTAGGAGGCTTCTGCGGTTACCTGGTGAGAGATGGAGGCCTGGGCCTGGGTTCTAGACTCTGGAGTGGGGACAAATCAACCAGCTGGCCTGTACTGAGTTCAGAGCCTCAGCTCTCCAGAGACCTGCTGCTCGCTCAGTCCTGCACTTGATTCAGAAAGGGGTGCCCTTGGAGTGTCCTTGGGACTTAAGGGGTGCCTGGGGTTTTTCAGGGGATACCCACCAGAAAGAGGCCATTGTTTGGACAGACAGCAATGTGTAGGAGGGGGGACCCCAGAGAGGGTCCTGCTGGACAGTGGTAGGTGGAACCCCCGTAGTGAGGGGCCAAGGCCTCTCCCTGCTCGCAGGGCTGAGCTCCTGTCAGGCAAAGGTGGGGGGCTCCCTGACAGTGGCTGGGAGTACTCGGGCCTCTCACAGGGTCCTCCTCCCAGCCCCCTCCTCCAACAAGCTGGATCTGATCCCAGACCTCGCTCTAGTCCCCTGGGTAGCCACCCCACAGTCTCTTTATCCCTGCACCGGAAAGCTCCTTTTACTCCTTTTCTTCCACAATACACCTTAATGGCCCGTTATAACCTGAGCCCAAATCATTAGCAAATCAAAAAGGGGTTGCTTTTTTCTAAGGCCGAGCAGGCTGGGTGGGAAGAGGAAGCAGGGAGGGAGTTGCCCTCCCACTGGTTTAGTTCCAGTGTTAATGAAGCAAAGAAAAAGAGGTAAAGCAGCTGCATTTCTGCCTGAAATTACTTGAAAATTCTGCAGTTGCATGAGTGTACGTGTGTGGGTGCCATGAGGCGTGTTTAGTAGTGGACAAGACTTGATGGGTCGGATGAAGAGGTAAAGGAGAAGTGGGAGGAAAAGGCAAGTTCCAGGCTTCTGGTTTTAGAGAGCACCATGGATTTCTTCTTTTATTCATCTGATATTCATTGAGCACTGAGCTCAGGCTTTACAATGAGGAGACAAATAAACCCCTGCCCTTCTGAAGTATCATTCATTTCTCAGAGCAAGGAAATGCAAGAGTGGGAAGAAGATGAATTCAGTTTTAGGTGCGCCCAAGACACCCAACTGCAGATGCCCAGAAGGCAAATGAGACCCCAGGGAATCCTAAAGAGAGAAGGCCAAGTTGACATGGATTTGGAGCCCTCGGCATAGAGAAGTTAACTGACAGTGGTGAGAGGATGAGATCCACCAGAAGTGTCTGTAAGGTGAGAAGTAAACAATCTAGCATAGAAACCGAGGAACAGCATTTTTTTTAAAAGGATTATTTTACTTTATCTATTATCATTATTTTGGGTTACATTTTTAAGTTTACTAGAGAGAGAGAGGTAAAGTGAGAACGCAAGCTGCTAGGTCCGGGACTCGAACTGCAGTCAACCATGTGCGTGTCCAACCCCTTAACCACCACACCACCTGCCGGCCCTGAGGAACATTTAAAGGATAAGCAGAAGAAGCTACAGAGCTTCCCTGGTGTCATTGAAGATAGTTCTTAGAATAATTCCAAGAATGATGCCTAAGTTTGGGCTGCCAGATACAGACAGTCACAGCCCTGTGCTGGTACAGTCTAGAATGTATTCAAATTCCCGCCCTGCAACGCCTGGAGATGATCTCTTATTTCCTAGTTTGTCCAACCTCCCATTCTCCTCCTGGCCTATCTCAAAGCATCTTCCCTGTCCCCTGTCTGCCATCTGCCACCAACCTGAGCAGTGACAGGAGAGCCTCCAGCTTCCTGCATCACTGAAGTAACAGGCCATTGGGCAGGAGTGCCTTCAGCTGTCTAGGCCAGACTCGCAGACATTTTCCTGACAGCCCATCCTTTCAAGACACCATGGGAGGAAAATGACCTTCCCGCCACCTGGGCCCGCAGGTCCCTGAGACTGGCCCACCTCCTCTGGTCTCTAACTCAAATTCAGCCCTTCTCCCTAGGTACCTTCTACTTCTCTACCGACTCCTTCTCTAGCACACTTAAATATTAAATATACTTAACTTTCTGACTCCAAAGAAACCCTCTCAAAGGTTCCCTAACCCTTCCAACCGCATTTTTTAAAAAATTATTTATTTATTTATTTCAGGTTTTTGCCATAGGGTACTTGTGTTGCCTGAGAGAAACAGAGAGAAGGGAAATGGAGAAAACACCCCCAAGGAGGGTGGCTACTCTCCAGTCCCTGCTCCATTCTCCTCTCTGGATTTTGGCACACATGGTCACACACAGAGCAGGTGTGATTTTCAAACCACTGGGTTTGAGACTCGAACCATGCAGTTGGCTATGTGGGATCCAGCACCTTTCCCTCCACACTACCTGCTGGTCCACAACCACACTTTTTTTTTTTTTTTTTAAGAATTATTTATTTTATTTTATTATTATAATTATTATTTTTCTTTAATTTGCTATAGAGCATGTGTACTCACCAGAGAGAGAGAGAGAGAGAGGGAAAGTGAGAAAGTAAGTTAGGAGGAACGCACTCAAGTTAGGAGAAACACTGGTAGGATTTACCCATACTGTTTCCTGTACTTTCTTGTCTAATTTTTCTTGATTCATCAGACAAATATTTATTAAGCAGTTATTATGTTCCGGCAAGCCACCAGGTCCAGGACTCAAACCACAGTCGGCTATGACGGAGTCCAGCACCCCAAACACCACACAACCTGCTGGTTCCACAACTACACTCTTTAAAAGAATGGTCTAGGGACCAGCAGTTAGCTTAATGGCTGTGTCACTGGACTCCCATGTAGTCGACCGCGGTTTGAGTCCCGGACCCAGTGGCTTAAACTCACGCCAGGCATGTGTGCGTGCGTCCCCCAGATCCCGAGAGGAGAATGGAGGAGAAGGGATTGCAGCATGGCCATCCCCCCGGGCTGGTGGTGGTGGTGATTACTTGCTTTCTGTCTCTCTGTCTCTGTCTGTCTTTCTAGCATGTGCATGCACCCTATAGCAAAAACCTCTCAAAAAAAAAAAAAAAAAAAAAAAAAAAAAAAAGAATGTTCTACACTTACTCTTCAGCCCACTGAAGTCCAGCATATGCTTTCATCACCCCAGTGAAATTGCTCTTGCCAAGATCACCATTGGCATTCTTATTGCCAGATCCCATGGCAATTTCTCATGTTCTTTTTTTAAAAAAATATTTAATTTTCATTTATTAGTAGTAGTAGTAATAGTAATACATAATTTGATCAGAGAGAGACAGAGACAGAGAGAGGGAGAGCAAGAAAGCAAGCTGCCAGGTCCAGGACTTGAGCTGTGGTCGGCCATGTGGGAGTCCAGTGCCTTAACCACTACACCACCTGGCAGTCCCTCCCGTCATGTTCTGTTTGGCCTCTCACCAACATTGGACACTACTGTCCATTCAGGCCACATGTGTTGACACATCTTCACCTGGCTTCCAGAATGCCAAGATTCCTTTGCTTACTCTCCTACCACTCAGGCCTCTGCTCATTCTTTTGCCCCTTTTTCTTTGTTTTTTTAAAAAAGTGCCTCAGGGGACAGCAGGTAGTGTGGTGGTTAAGGGCTTTGGACTCCCACTTGGTCGATTGTGGTTCGAGTGACATACCTGACTGCTCACTTTCTCATTTTCTGTCTCTCTCTGTTGCTCTCATTCTCGCTCTGTCCCTCTCTGGTCAGATTAAAATAAATAAATAAAGATAGATAAAATAATTTTAAAAAAGAAGTTCTTTGGGGCCAGTAGATGGAGTAACTTCCACGTAGTCAACTGGACCCAGCAGCTTAAAACTCATGCTGGGCACATGTGTGTGTGTACCCCAAATCTTGAGAGAATGAGGGAGAAGAAATTATGGTGTGGTCATCTCCCTGGAGGGTAATTTCTCACTTTCTGTCTCTCTATCTCTCTCTGTCTTTCCGTAAAGTGTATGTGCCCTATAGCAAACATTTCTTCCCCCACCTCCCAAAAAAAGTTCTTTAAAAAAGTGCCTCATGGGGCTAGCAGGTGGTTGTGGTGCTGGAATTCCCACATGGCCTACTACGGTTCAAATCCTGGACCTGGTGGCTTGCTTTCTTACTTTCCCTCTCTCTCTCTCTCTGTCCAAGCTGGAAAATAATAATAATAATAATAAATAAAGTTAAATAAAACAATTCTTTTTTTTAAAAAAGTGCCTCAGACAAATTATTTTTGAGCATCTAAGAAGAGGCTTTTTGAAATACCCACCTGAAGGAATAATTTTAGTTGAGACATTTTATAAAGAAAAAAAGAATGGTTTACTAACCTGGTTTAGAATGGATTAAAAAAAAAAAAAAAAAAAAAAAGAACATCTGGTTAAAGATTATTAGGCTAGTCAATCAGCTGGGTGGGTAACCCTAGCTTCCCAGAAGGAGTTCTCAGTCTTATTAAAGTCTGTCAGAAAACTGTTCACGCACTTTATCAGGAATGCTAATTGCTTCCCAGAAGGAGTTGTAAATTACATCACACAAAAAAATGTCTGTCCCAGACTAGGTTTGAGTCAATTTTCTTTCTTACTTTCAGTCTCTTAAATGTTGGTTTTCTTTAGGGCTCTGTCCTAAGCCCTCCTCTCATCCCACATCTTTCTCATCTGTGATTTCATCCATTCCCATGATGCCCCCAAACACGTCTGTAAAGCCAGTTTCACACCTGATCTTCACACTTGTATCTCCGCTAGCTTCCAGAACATCCCAGTGAACTTCCCACGGGTATCTCACACTCAGTAATCCCGTACTGAACTGGTCTGGGCTCGGTGACCCCCTCAGCTGTCCCGTCTCAGTTAGTGGTACCCCATCCACAGTTGCCAACGCAGGGGCAGAAACATGAAGCTCCACTGGTTTCCCCTGGCTCCTCCTCCACTGTCATCACCAATCCAGGCCATCAAGTCACTTCTACATTAGGCTCTCTCTCTTCTACAGACACTGCCCCAATCCCAGTGACCTGAACCACTGCCTAACCGGTTTCTCTGCCTCCAGTCTTACTGGTTGGCTACAGGGCGTGTTTGCTCCCGGGCGGTAGGGGGAAAAGTGAGAAAGGGCAACAAGGTCATGTCGCAATTTCCTCTCCTCCATGCTCCTCCTGGGATGAGCACCCACCCACAGCACACGCACTCGGTGTGCTTGCCAAGGCAATCTCTGATTGTCACTCTCTTGCTGCTTTGTTTGATTGTCACTCTCTTGCTGCTTTGTCGTTTTTTTATACCCCTCACCAGACTATCTGTGAATCAAAGACTTTGTTGCTTGTGCTCTCCATTGCATCCCCAGTGCTGGGCCTATCAGTTGGGAGACACTTAATAAATATTTTGAGGCCAGCCCGTGGCATGGTGGTTAAAGCAACTGGATCCCACATGGCTGACTGTGTGGTTCGAGTCCCAGAGAGACCTGGCAGCTTGAAGAACATACTGTGTGTGTGTGTGTGTGTGTGTGTGTGTGTGTGTGTTGGTGTGTGTGAGTGCCTGCGACCAAAATCCTGAAAGGGATTTTGGCATGGACATTCCTCCAGGGCGTGATTTTTCACTTTCTCTCTCCTCACATCCCCACCAGCACAGGTACCCTATAGCAAATTTTAAAAAGACAAAAAAGGGAACAGTAGATGGCATAATGATTATGTCGCTGGACTCCCTAGTAGCTGACCATGGTTCACGTCCCAGATCCGGCGGCTTAACACTCACGCTGGGCGTGTGTGCATGCGTGTCCATAATCCCAAGAGGAAAATGGAGGGAAGGGATTATGGCGTGGTCATCCCTCCGGGTGGTGATTTCTCGCTTTCTGTCTCTCTGGCAAGCACAAACCCCTGTAGCAAAATTCTTGCTCTCTAAAAAAAAAAAAAAGTTTTGAGCAATAAGTATGAATGACTGCTTATTCATGTAATTGGAAGTCTCTAAAAGCAGATTATCACTTTCATTATTGTTTTCTTATGCAAAACATAATAAATTCTATGTTTTAGAGAAACCATAATTAAAAATAAAGGTCACCAAAAAGCTATTTCTCAAGACTACCACCACCAAAATTTTATTGTATGTTTTTTTGTTTTTCCCTTGTGTATGTGTGTTTATATATACATGCATTTTCAAATAAATTGGATCATAATGTAATTCTATTTTGTGATCATTTTATTTACCTTATCCACATATTTGGGCTTTGAGATTATTTCTATATTTTTTGCTATTATAAAGAATGTTTGGGACCAGCAGTTAGCGTAATGGCTATGTTGCTGGACTCCCACGTAGTCGACCGCGGTTCATGTCTCCGACCGGGTGGCTTAAAACTCACGCCAGGCGTGTGCGCGTGCGTGCCCAAGATCCCAAGAGGAGAATGGAGGAGAAGGGATTGCGGTGTGGCCATCCCCCCCGGGGGGTGATTTCTCGCTTTCTGTCTCTCTGTCTCTGTCTGTCTGTCTGGAGAGCGCACGTACCCTATAGTGAAAACCTCTCAAAAAAAAAAAAAAAAAAAAAGAATGTTTGGGACCAGCAGTTAGCATAATGGCTATGTTGCTGAACTCCCATGTAGTCAACTGTGGTTCGAGTCCTGGACCCAGTGGCTTAAACTCACGTCAGGCGCGTGTACGTGCATGGCCAAGATCCCGAGAGGAGAATGGAGAAGGGATTGCGGTGTGGCCATCCCCCCTGGGGGGTGATTTCTTGCTTTCTGTCTCTCTGTCTTTCTGGCGAGTGCATGTGCTCTATAGCAAAAACCTCTCCAAAAAAAGAAAATGCTTTAGCAATACTCTTATTAGCTGTATAATCTACAAAACAGAATTTTGGAGACCAGCAGTTGGCGTAATAGCTATGTTGCTGAACTCCCATGCAGTCGACTGCAGTTTGAGTCTTAGACCCGGTGGCTTAAAACTCCTGCCGGGCGTGTGTGCATGTATGCCCAAGATCCCAAGAGGAGAATGGAGGAGAAGGGATTGCGGCGTGACCATCCCCCCAGGGGGTGATTTCTCGCTTTCTGTCTCTCTTTCTGCCTTTCTGGTGAGCATATGCACCCTATACCAAAAACCTCTAAAGGAAAAAAAAAAAAAAAAAAAGAGCAACACGAGTGGTTGATTTCACTCTGTTGCTAATGACAGAACTACCTGAGTCTGGGCAATTTATAAAGTACAGGTTTCTTTAGCTCATGGCTTTGAGTTCTGGGGTCCAGGATCCCCAAGTGGTGTGTGTCTTCTTATGGTGGGTCACATGGTGGAGGGCAGCTACCTGAGCAGAGCTTGCGTGTCCGCCTTATTCCTTCTCCTTGGAACCCCCCAGGATTCGGCCATGGGGACCCCACCCTGATGCTACCTCTCCACACCATACCAGTTTAAGTTTCCTCTTAAAAAAAAAAAAAAAAAGAGTCAAATTGTTTTTTGTTTTTTTGTTTTTTTTTTTTAATTTGAGCTTGAGAGAGGGAGGAAAGTAAGAAAGCACTTACTTCCTTCCTGTGGCCACGCCACAATCTCGTTTCCTCTATTCACCTCTCAAGATTTTGGACACACATGCCCAGCATGCTTTTCAAGCCACCAGGTCCAGGACTTGAACCACTCAGTCAGCCATATGGGATCCGGTTATCTTAACCATTACACCATCTGCTGGCCCCAAGTTTCTTCTTCATACCTTCACACCAAATTCCAACACATGAAATTTTGGGGGACACATTCAAACCACAGCAATGAAGGATCCTTGTGAAGGCAGAATTTTTATGAATTATGACTATCTATATCAATATTCTGGTTGTGACAGCATGCTACAGTTTTACAAAATGCTCCTATTGGAGGCCAGCAGGTGACACGGTGGTTAAGGTGCTGGACTTCCCATATGGCCAACCATGGTTTGAGTCCTGAACCTAGAGGTTTGCTTCCCTCCCCTGCTCCCCATTGAACACACATGCCTTGTAGCAAATTTAAAAAATAATAATAATAAATGAAGTTAAATAAATAATTCTTTTAAAAAAATGCTACCACTGGGGAAGAGTGAATAAAGAACACACAGAATTTCTGGGAACCTGCAGTTAGCGTAATGGCTATGTTGCTGGACTCCCGCATAGTCGATCACAGTTCGCGTCCCGGACCCGGTGACTTAAAACTCACACCGGGCGCGTGTGCGTGCGTGCCCAAGATCCCAAGAAGAGAATGAAGGAGAAGGGATTGCGGCGTGATCATCCCCCCTGGGGGGTGATTTCTCGCTTCCTGTCTCTCTGTCTCTCTCTGTCTGTCTGGCGAGCGTACACACCCTATAGCAAAAACCTCTCCAAAAAAAAAAAAAGAATACACAGAATTTCTGCATTATTTTTCATGATTGCATGTGAATTTAGAAATATGTCAAAATTAAGCTTTTTGTTTTTTTGAGAGGTTTTTGCTATAGGGCACATGCGCTCGCCAGAAAGACAGAGAGAGACAGAGAGACAGAAAATGAGAGATCACCCCCCCCAGGGGGGATGGCCAGGCTGCAATCCCTTCTCCTCCATTTTCCTCTCAGGATCTTGGACACACACACACACACACACACATATGAGTTTAAGCCACCAGGTCCGGGACTCGAACCACAGCTGGCCATGTGGGAGTCCAGTGCTGTAACCACTACACCATCTGGTGTTCCCAAAATTAAGTGTTTAAGTAAAAATTTATAAAATAAAATAAAAAATATATATATCAAATTAGAAAAGAAAAAAAAATGGAACACTAACATATTCATAGAAAGTAACCTTCTAGGTAAAGGTAAAGGCATTTTCCATGTCATTCGACACAGTTACATGATTGAAAACCCACCTGACCACAGGTTATGCTGACATATACAGTCCTAAGACCTCTGTTCTGTTGCAGGAAAACGTGTCCCTTGGTAGTGGCGGAAACAGAAGGGTAAACAAAGTTGAAGAGGTGGAGAGAGAAAAGAAACATTGCAAATGGCGAAAAAAGAAAAAATAGAATGGTTCTTCCTAGAGCCCTTCTAAACGTCCTGTCACCTGCAAATCTGTTTTCTACCCAAGTGACCAAACGGAACGGGGGATACCGTAGAGACCTAAAAGGCCACGAGGGCAAGGGAAGAATCTAAGTCTTGCCTCACGTCATGCAAATCTTACCTAATCTTGCGCACAGATTTCTCCACGCCAGTCCCCAAGGCTTTGCCTTGGGTGCTCTCCCCCCTGTACCCCATTCCTGAGCCACCCCACGACCCAGAGCGGCGCATCCAGGCAGCCCTCTAATATATCACTGCTTGACTTCTCATCGCGGGTTGAGCCTACTAGGTCACTCGGCAACATTCATCTTAGTTTTAAAAACATGAGAGGGATATTGTTGGCGAAAATCCAGGGGTAATGAATTCTATGCTCTGGAAACAGAGAAACTGAACAATTTCAATTCAAAAGTAAGAACTGGCAGGAAACCAACAGAGCAGAGTCCTTTGGGGGGGGACCAAATTGGCTGGTTAGTTAACTTGTAGGTCTGTAAGGTGGGCAGATTTCTTTAAAAAGCAAACAAAGCAATTTTAGACTTGAGAGACTTAATTGGCATCCAAGGCCAAGAATATGAATAATGTTATATAAAAACCTTGCTCAAGTGAGAATTCTGCAATCGAAGCATTCTCACTCTAATGGCTTAAGTTTAAAAGAGCAGAGTTTAGGAAAGGATGTTTATCCACGCACAGAATCTAACCACTCCTGATATCGAGATATAAAACTCATTTCTTTTGGTTTTACCATGGCAAGATAAGGTTGAAGGGTGAAGCTTTGCAGAAATTCTGTGTCTAAGAAAATACTCAAACTGGTTTTGTAGGTTACGAACAATGCGAGGATACCTTTGTGTTTGTTTTTCTGGCAGTAAAATGAGAAACTTCATTTATACATGAGGCAAAATTAGAGAACTAATAATGGCTTAATAGCAATTTAGATCACTGTCTAATAATGAAGGCAGGAATAGCATCTATAAATAGAATGCAAACGTAATGAAATAGTCTGTTTGCTTTCATTCTTTTCCTTTCTCATCTTTATTCCTTCCTATCTAAAATATTAGCAGTGGGGGCTGGCAGGTGGTGTAGTGGTTAAGTGCGCTGGACTATGGCTGACCACAGTTCAAGTCCCGGACGTGGTACCAGATTGAAAAGAAGTAAATACATGAATAAATAAAGTTAAATAAAATAATTATTTAAAAAAAAAATATTAGCAGTGACAGAAAATGCACAGGAAAAAAAAATACAAACTATCTGGAAAACTACACCTTTTTCATCTTCTTTCAAAAAAGCCTCTTTGTAAACATCATTGGGTGGACAAAAATTTACTTATATAGGTGCTCATTTTTGAGTTATTAATTTTATTATATTTATAAAAAAAGAAGAAAAGGGGGCCGGCATGTGGTGTAGTGGTTAAGGTACTGGACTTCCACATGGCTGACCACGGTTCAAGTCCTGGACTTGGCAGCTTGCTTTCTCGCTTTCTCTCTCTCTTTCTCTCTCTGTTGTTCTGTGGTCAAATTGAAAAAATAATAATGGGGCTGGCAGGTGGCATAGTGGTTAAGGGCTCTGGATTCCCACATAGCCGACTGTGGTTCAAGTCCAGAAACTGGTGGCTTGTTTTCTTACTCTCTCTCTCTCTTTCTCTCACTCGCTCCCTTTCTGGTCATATTAAAATAAACAAACAAATAAATAAAGTTAAATAAAAAAATTCTTTTTTAAAAATAATCTTTTTAGGATTATTTAATTTTATTTATTCATTTATTTATTATTATTATTATTATTATTATTATTATTATTTTTTTTTGGAGAGGTTTTTGCTATAGGGCACACGCGCTCACCAGAAAGACAGAGAGACAGAAAGCAAGAAATCACCCCCTGGGGGAATGGCCACGCCACAATCCGTTCTTCATTTTCCTCTCGGGATCTTAGGCATGCACACACATGTTCCTGGCATGAGTTTAAGCCACCGGGTTCAGGACTCGAACCATGGTCGACTATGTGGGAGTCCAGTGACATAGCCATTATGCTAACTGCTGGTCCCCCTTATTTAATTTGACCAGAGCAAGACACAGAGAGAGAAAGAGAGAGAGGGGAAGTGAGAAAGCAAGCCACCAGGTCTAAGACTTGAACCACCATCAGCCATGTGGGAGTCCAGCACCTTTAAGCACCAAGCCATCTGCCTACCCAATGGGATGGAATTTTTGTAGCCCTTAAAAGAAGTCATTTTCAGGCCAGTCTGCAATCTGGTGATAAAAGCAGCTGGATCCCATATGGCTGACCCTGGGGTTCAAGTCCTGGACCTGGTGGCTTGAGAAACATGCTGGGTGCATGTGTGTGCACCCACAATCCTGGAAGGAGGGAGAAATGGAGGAGGAGGGATTACAGAATGACCATTCCCCATGGTGTGTGGCTAGTACATGTACCCTCTGACAAATTAAAAAAAAAAGAGTCAAATTTTTAAATAGCAAAAATTAAAGAGTGGAAATACCTACTGATGGTGACTGATGGTTGGGAAAAGGATGAAAGGGGACTCTCCTGCACTCTCACGCAATGCTAGTAGACAGTGACTTGTTATAGCCTTTTAGAAAAGTCATCTGGGGCCAGCAAGTGAGGTGGTGGTTGGGACGCTGGACTCCCACGTGGCTGACCACGGTTCAAGTTCCAGACCTTGTGGTTTTCTCTCTCTCTTTCTCAGTTCAAATTAAAACAGCATAATAATAACAAATAAATATTAAATAATTATTTTAAAAAAGAAAAGTAATTTGGCAATAGTTATTAAATAAATAAGACACTATTCAGACAAGGACCTTGATGTAGGTAGAAAGTATTAAAAAAATGCATCAGGCCGGCAGGTGGTGTGGTGGTCAAGGGCTCTGGACTCCCACATGGAGGACTGCAGTTCGAGTCCTAGACCTGGCAGCTTGCTTTCTTATTTCTCTCTCTTTCTCTGTCCTACTCTGGTCAAATTAAACTAAATAAATAAAGGTAACTAAAACAATTCTAAAATAAATAACAGTACCAACAAAACAAAGGCAGGTGACAATTATACCTGGAATCCCCTTAAATAAACAAGGAATATGTCCATGGAAATACTGGAACCTGAAATCACTTACTCCAGCTGCCTGACCACACTGCGGAGGTCCACCCCGGAGGGATCTCAGGCCTTGCCCCTCCTTCGTATACCAGCCTTGGGGATAACACCATCTCTCACCTGGCAACCATTCAGTGATTTTATCGAACACCCACAACCATATTATACAATTCGTCTAGACGCCTCCCTTTTTTCACTCTCTTCCACCAACCCCATGTTACAATTATGGTAAAAACTGCCAAGTCTGGCTAGCTCTCACTCTGCAATGTGACTGTCACCATCCCTTTCGCCTCATTCCCCTACCTCTCTCCTGATTGACTACTATATTACCTTTTACCTGACTCTTCAAATGGTACAACTGGTTTCTTACTTCCGTTTTTTGTTGTTGTTGTTGTTGTTTGTTTTTTTAAATTTGCTAGAAGGCACATGTTCTTGCTAGAGAGGGAAAGAGAGAGAGGGAAGTGAGAAAGCACATCCATGGGATTGGACATGTTCCTTGCCCAAGAAATCAAACTTCTATTTTTTTAAGAATTATTTTATTTAAGTTTATTTATTTTTAATTTGACCAGAGAGGGACAGAGAGAGAGAGAGAGAGAAAGTGAGAAAGCAAGTCACCAGGTCCGGGACTCGAACTGTGGTCAGTCATGTGTGAGTCCAGCATTCTTTGCCACGCCACCTGCTGGCCCCCAAACTTCTATTGTTTTAAGCCACCAAGTTTATGGTAATTTTAAAATAGGAATTATTTATTTAATTTTATTCATTCATTATTATTATTTTTCAATTTGACCAGAGAATGAGAGAGAGGAAAAGTGGGACAGCAAACTGCCAGGTACAGGATTTGAACCATCATTGGCCATGTGGAATCCAATGCCTCAACCACCACACCATCTGCCGGCCCCCAATTTTTTTTAAAAAGAATTTATGGTGGGGCCAGCAGGTGGCATGGTGGTTAAGGCACTGGACTCCCACAGGACTGACCATGGTTTGAGTCTCAGACGGGACAGCTTGCTTTCCCTCTCTGTCTCTCTCTGGTCAACTTAAAAAAAATAAAATAATGGTAATCAATAAAATTAAATTAAAAAAGAATTTATGGTAATTTTTTACAATAGTCTTAGAAAACCAATGCAATTTGTTAGAAGTTTTTTTTCTAAGGGGGAGATTTTTGTTAGAGGGCATGTACACTCACCTGAGAGACAGAGACAGAAAGCAAGAAATCACCCCCCAGGGGTGATGACTGTCAATGGAAAAATAACCAACTCTAAAGATTAATAATTCATAATTAATGAGGTTTGTCTCCAAGCAAAATATGAGTGACCTAGGCCTGGAGAAGAGGTATACATTCTTTTTCTCAGGGTGATTATGTACAGGGGTTCCTTTTATTTGTTTTTGAGATCAACAGACAAAATTTAGTGAAGAGATTTTCCATTGGTCCGACCCAAAAAGGCGGGACGTGTGGAAGGGAAGGGGGGCCTTGTAGGTCATAGGTGGGTTCCACAATTCTTAGGTTGGTGATCCGGAAGGAAAGATCTGTGTCTTGGGAAGAGATTAGTTAAAGAAAGGCTTAATCTACATCTCAAGGAAAGGGAAGTTTTGTCTTGGGAAGGGGTTAGCAAAAGAATACACTCTAATAGTTGAAGCTATACATCTCAAAGATACTATGCCAGGGACAGGATGTAGGAAGACTCCTGTTAATGGAAATAACTGGTTTGTTAATATTTGTGGGCATGACTTCCCCAGTCCCTTTTGAAAAGATTTTGGAAAACAGAAAAAGTAGTCAGACTTTTTGTCCTCATGACCACACCTCAATCCCCTCTCTTCTATCCTCCTCTTGAGATTTTGGGCATGCATGCACATGTGCTTGGTGTGAGTTTCAAGAGGTCACCTCTGGGACTTGAACTGCAATCAGCCACGTGGGAGTCCAGTAGTGTAACCCTTACTCCATCTGCTGGTTCCTAGAAGCTTCTTTTTTTTAGAATTATTTTATTTACCGTTATTTATTTATTTATTTTAATTTGACCAGAGAGGGATAGAGCATGTGAGAGGGAGTAACAGGGAAAGTGAGAAAGCAAGCCACCAGGTCCAGGACTGGAACCGGTTGGCCTCGTGGGAGTCCAGCGCCCTTAACCACCATGCTACCTACAGGCCTCTTAGAAGCTTTTCTGTTGGGACCAGCAGTTAGCGTAATGGCTATGTCGCTGGACTCTCACGTCGTCGACCGCGGTTGCGTCCCGGACCCGGTGGCTTAAACTCATGCCAGGTGCGTGTGCGTGCATGCCCAAGATCCCGAGAGGAGAACGGAGGAGAAGGGATTGCGGCGTGGCCATCCCCCCTGGGGGGTGATTTCTCGCTTTTTATCTCTCTGTCTCTCTCTCTCTCTGGCGAGTGCACGCGCCCTATAGCAAAAACTTCTAAAAAAAAAAAAAGAAGAAGCTTTTCTGTTGCTTTTTGTTTATTAGTTTTTTGCCATAGGGCACATGCGCTTGCCAGAAAGAAAGAGAGAGAGAGAGAGAGAGAAGAGAGAGAGAGATATATAGTGAGAGGGAAAGTGAGAAATCACCCCCCAGGGGTGATAGTCACACTGTAATACCTTCTCCATTCTCCTCTCGGGATTTTGGGCACGTATGAACATGTGTCTGGGGTGATTTTCAAGTCATTGTGTCAGGCACTGGAACCACAGTTGGCCATGAGCAGGTACTGTTACAGCAAATTTTCAGACTACAATATTACAACAACAAAAAACTAAACGCGAGCCTCTGCTACCTAACATTAATCAGCATTTGATAATATTTTTTGTTTTATATTGATAGGTCTTATTACTAGATTGTAGTGAATTTGCAACTGCTATGTCCAGGACCCTCTTCGGGTTTTTATTACACTCTTTGCTTAATACAGCCACAATTGCAGGTCAGTTAGGAGTCCCTTGGACAATCAAAGAGCAAGTTAATAAAGAAAGACCATTATAGTAAGTGCTTCGCTTCTTTGGAGAGACAAGAACCATGCTGTGAATTGGTATTAAGGTCATTGCATCACTTAATGAGGACAGGGGGTGGGTACAACAGTCAAACCCAGGCAGGCCCCCCTCCCCTCTGGCCCTGGCACAGAGGAGAGCATAGTGGTTGAACAACCCTCTCCAGGCAGAAGCAAGGCAAGCCCAAGTTCACTCACGGAGGGGTTGGCCCATCAGTCCAAACCTCTCTCACAGCTCTTTCCGACCTGCCATCCAAGTGAATATATTTACTAAAAAGTGTCCTCCAGGGGCCAGCAGGTGGCATGGTGGTTAAGAGCACTGGATTCCCACATGGGCTACCACAATTCAAGTCCTGGACCTGGTGGCTAGCTTTCTCACTTTCTCTCTCTCGCTCGCTCTGTTCCTCTCTGGTCAGATTAAAATAAATAAATAAACAAAATAAAGTTAAATAAAATAATTCTAAAAAAAAGTCCCTTTTGTGAATGGAAAAAAATACTCAGAAGTTGCTTGGTTTTGAAAATCAGTATATGACTTTAAAAAAACAAAACCTGAGGGCATTTTCTATAAGCTTATAAATTCAACTTACAAATTTTTTAGAAATAGCAAAATCTAAACAATCACATTTTAAGGAGGCTTCTGATTAATGTTTGGTCACATTTATAGATTTATTTCATTAACCTACTTTAAATATTTTAACTGCATTTATAAGTTTAATGTATTCCATTTATTTTGTTAAGTACTTCAGTTGCATGATTGACAAAAATAAAATCTTTTTCAAGTACTTTAGTAATTTATATACATATATCCAATAAATTAATTTTATAAATATGCTAATTTTAAGTTCTTTTAAATGCCCAATATTGCATTTACATTTTTAAATACTCTACTTAAAGTCACAAATGTAAGTCAATTACTTAAATTATACATTTTAAATAGATACTACATATCTAATATGTTATTCTAATAGATGATGTTCTCTTAAACATTATACATTAAATACTAAATATACAGATTTCTTTATATAAAAATACTAATACAATGTGGTTTTTTTCTTTTTTTCTTTTTTTTAAAGAATTATTTTATTTAACATTATTTATTATTATATCATTATTATTTTTCAGTTTGATCAGAGAGAGACAGAGAGAGGAAGTGAGAAAGCAAGCCACCAGGTCCGAGACTTGAACCGTGGTTGGCCATGTGGGAGTCCAGCGCCCTTAACCACCACACCACTTGCCAGCCCCTTTTTTTTTTTCTTTAAGATTTTTTTTACCATAAGCCCCATGTGCTTGCTGGAGAAAGAGAGAGACAGAGAGAAAAAAAGTAAGCAATCATCCCCCCCAAGAGGGGATGGCCACACTCCAATCCCTTCATTCTCCTCTCAGGATTTTGGGCATGCACACACACGTGCCCAGCATGATTTTTAAGCTGACGGATCTGGACTCAAACTGCAGTCAGCCATATGAGAGTCCAATGCTTTAACTACTGCACAAATGCTGACTCCATCTTTCTTTCTTTTTTATCACCCCTCAAATAATAATTTATTTATTTAATTCCATTTGTTATTATTTTAAAATAATCATTTATTTATTTAATTTCACTTGTTACTACTATTATTTTTTAAATTTGACCAGACAGAGACAGAGACAGAGAGAGAGAAAAGGAAAGTGAGAAAGCAAACTGCCAGGTCCAAGACTTGAACTGTGGTCAGCCATGTGGGAATCCAGCACCTTCAACCACTAGGCCACTTGCTGGCCCCTGTTATTATTTTTAATTTGAGCAGAGAGAGACAGAAAGAAAGGGAAAGTGAGAAAGCAAGCCACCAGGGTGGGGACTCGAACTGCAGTCAGCTATGTGGGAATCCAGCCCCAACCACCACTATTTTCCTCATAAAGGAAATATGACAACATACAGTGTTTTGTGTCTGGCTGGTTTTACTCAACATAACGTTTGTGGGATTTACCCATAGTTCTGCATGTATCAGTAGTTCTTTATTTTTATTGCTGAGCAGGATTTTATTGTGTGAATGTATCAGTTTACCTGTTTACCTTGTGATGGACATTTGGGTTGTTTCCAGCAATTCCATCCCTAGATATTTACCCAAGAGAAATTAAAGCATATGTCCATGGAGGACCTGAACAATAACTGGCTTCTTTCCTTAACCCACTGCACCCATTCCCCACACAGCATCGAGAGGGATTTTTTTAAAAAAAGATTTATTTGTTTATTCATTCCTTCCTTCATTGCAATTTGACCAGAGAGAGAAAAGTGAGAAAGCAAGGTGCCAGGTCCGGGACTCAAACAGCAATCGGCCATGTGGAAGTCCAGCCCTTCGACCACCACCACTAGATGGCCCCAGAGAGGGATCTTTTAAATAATTTAACCCCATCATTCTGCTTTCCACCCCACTTAGGAGAGTACAGGAACTGCCTCCCAGGGCCTGTGAGACCCAGACATTAGGGAGCCTCAGCCTGGCGGCAGAGTCCTCAGGGAAGGTTTGAGGCTGGCGCCACCTCACAGGGAGTGAATGAGCTCTCTGGAGGAGGGACTGGCTTTCCTAAAGCTCCGGGAAATCCTAACAAGTTTGCTCCGGGTGCCCTGGCTCCTGGCTCTCCCTCTTTCCCACTCCCCTCCACCCACCTCTTGGTCTCCGAAGGAGGACAGGACCTGTAAAAGGCAGCAGTGTGTGAGTGGCCATTGAGGGATCCTGAGGAAGAGTCAGGATGCTCATGCCTTTCCTCACAGGAGGGACCTGCACATTCAAATCGTGAACTTGTTTATTTTGTCCAGTGGGTATATCTTTTTAAAGTTTTTTTTGTTTTGGTTTTGCTATAGGTTGTGTATGCTCAACAGAGAGAGAGACAGGGAGAGAGAGAAAGAGAAGGAAAGTGAGAAATCACCCACCAGGGGGCTAGGCCATGCTGTAATCCTTTCTCCTTCATTCTCCTCTTGAGATTTTGAATGCATGCGAGTGTGCACGCACACACAAACACACACACACACACACACACGCCTGGCGTGACTCCCAAGTCGCAGGTCTGGGACCTGAACTGTGGTGTCAGCCATGTGAGATCCAGTCAAATTAACCTCTAGGTCACCTACTGCTCCCTGTTTTTAAAATTATTCTTAAAAGATTTTGGGACCGATTTTGGGACCAGCAGTTAGCGTAATGGCTATGTCGCTGGACTCCCACGTAGTTGACCGCGGTTCACATCCCGGAGCCAGTGGCTTAAAACACGCCAGGCGCGTGTGCGTGCGTGCCCAAGATCCTGAGAGAAGAATGGAGGAGAAGGGATTGCGGCGTGGCCATCCCCCCTGGGGGGTGATTTCTCGCTTTCTGTCTCTCTGTCCCTCTCAGTCTGTCTGGCGAGCGCACGTGCCCTATAGCAAAAACCTCTCAAAAAAAAAAAAAAAAAAAAAAAATATTCTTAAACGTTTTTGCCAGAGGGGCCGGTAGGTGGCACTGTGGTTGAAGGTACTGGACTTTCACATGGCTGACCATTGTTCAAGTCCTGGACCTGTAGCTTGCTTTCTCACTTTCCCTCTGACTCTTGCTCTGTCCCTCTCTGGTCAAATTAACATAAATAAATAAAGTTAAATAAAACAATTCTTTTTAAAAAATTTGCTAGAAAGCATGTGTGCTCACCTGAGAGAGATGCATTAAGTGTATACAGCTAGTGCGTGAAGAAGAAAAACACCATTAGGGCGGCCAGCAGGTGGAGTGGTGGTTGGGGCGACTGGACTCCCACATGGCTGGCCACGGTTCAAGTCCTGGACCTGGCAGCTTGATTTCTCACTTTTCTTCTCTCTCTCTGTCTCTGGTCAACTTAAAAAAAAAAAAAAAAAAAAAAAAAAAAAAAGACAATGAATAAAATGAAATAAAATAATTATTTAAAAAATAAAAACACCATTAGGGCTAAACAGCAGATTAGGATACATATGCTGAATTTCTGTGCAGTGATATGACAGGAATCCAGTTGTATTATTTTCCCTATCTTTATTTCTTTTTAAAATAATGCTCTGATAAAAACTTACTTAAAAAATAATAAATCCTGATAAATGTATACCCTTTACAGTGAAGTTTATTTCCACTTTAGGTTGAGATCATGCAGGAAGCAACCCTGGAAGATGGTGTTTCTATAAATCTTGGTTCAGGAAAAATGAATTCCTACACGCACTCACATTAGCTCTCTCCCTGGAGATGGCCTTTCTGAGTGTATGTTTTGCCAGCATAGACACAATACCAAATAGTGCATTTTTAAAAATAATTACTTTTTAACTTTGTTTATTTTCAATTTTGTCAGAGAGAGTAAGAGTGAGAGAGAGAGAAAGCTAGAAAGTAAATTTCCACGTCCGGGACTCAAACCGTAGTCAGCCATGTGGGAGTCCAGTGCCCTTAACCACCACGCCAACTACTGGCCCCCAAACAGTGTGTTTTTAAAGCAACTGGAAGTATAATGCCCGTATTGATGAAATACCCAATAGTTCACTTTGAACATACCAGGGATCTCATCCGATCCTTTGTTGTTAAGACCAAATATGTTTGGGGTAACTCTGAGGATAGCCATTATATCTTTTTTCTTTTTTAATTATTTATTTTACTTTATTTATTATTATTAGTAGTAGCAGTATCAGTAGTACTAGCAGTAGTACCAGAGAGAGAGAGAGAACGTGAGAAAGCAAGCCACCAGGTCTGGGAGTCGAACTGTGGTCAGCTGTGTGAGAGTCCAGCACCTTAACCACCATGCCCCCTGCCAGCCCCTAGTTAATTAATTATTATTCAGAGAGAGTATATGTGTTCCCCAGAGAGAGAGACACAGAGAGGGAGATAAAGAAAGCACTTTCCATGGAGCATGGTCACACAGCAATCCCTTCTCCATTTCTCCATCTTGTCAGGATTTTGGGCACATGTACGTGCGTGTACGTGTGTGCACACACACACACACACACACTGTTTTTGAAGCTGTGAGACTGAGACTCAGTCCATGGTTGGCCATGTGAGACCCCCCTCTTTCCTAACTGCGAGGCTATAAGACTGGCCCCATACCACATTAATTACCATTTTATGTTTCTATATCTTATCCCTCAGTTAGACTGGACTTAGTCACCCTTCCTGGTTTCTATGCGAGACCAGTAAGGGACGAGGTTTACTCTCCCTGAGGGCACCTCTTTGTTTTCCCCATCATGTCTCTCAGGGTCTTAGCATAACAGACATCCATTAAACATGTTTAAACATGTGCGTTGATGATTGATAGCTTTGGCAGTATCTTGAAACATCCATTCCTGGGCTGGGAATAGAAACTCTCAGGACCAGCAGATGCTGTAATGGTTATGTTACTGGACTTCCACGTAGTAGACCGTAAGTCGAGTCCAGGACCTGGTGGCTTGAAATTCATGTCGGGCACATGTGTGTGCCCAAAATCCCGAGAGGAGAATGGAGGAGAAAGGATTGCTACATGGCCATTCCTCCTTGAGGGGGTGAGTTCTTGCTTTCTGTCTCTCTGGCTCTCTCTGGCTCTCTGGTGCACGCACATGCCCTATAGCAAAAGTCTTAAAAAAAAAAAAAAAAAAAAGAAAGAAATAAAAGAAAAGAAACGGTCTCAAATTAGGTTAGTTAAGAAGAGATATAACAGAGCCAGCAGGTGGTGTGATGGTTAGGGTGCTGGATTCTACATAGCTGACTCACAATTCGAATTCCTGATCCTAATGCTGGAAAATTATGCTGGGTACGCATATATGAGTGCCCAAAACCCAAGAGGAAAATGAAAGAGAAGAGACTGTGATGTGCCCATCCCCTGGGGGATGATTTCTCACTTTCTCTCTGTCTCTGTCTCTGTCTTTATCTCTTTCTGGTGAGTACATGTGCCCTACAGCAAAAACTAAAAAAAAAAAAAAAGAAGCGATAAAAAAAGAAGAGATAAAACAGAGATACCTGAGGGCATAAGCAAAGTACATCCGGACCTTGTGGGATGCAGGATTGTGGCATTCAGGGTCTAAAGTCAATCCTTTCAACCCCCTTGGGACTCTGGTTTAAGGCTGTGCTTCAGTCTGTGTGTCTCCTTCTTTCTCAAGCTGAGTAGACTGACCTCCTTTTTCCAGTGACATTTCCATTCCCTGAAAAATATGAGCTTGTCTTTGGCTTTGAATTGTCCTGGACCTACCAACTTTTACTTCAAGAGTCTATCAGGGGACCAGCAGTTAGCGTAATGGCTATGTCGCTGGACTCCCATGTAGTTGACCACAGTTCGCATCCTGGACCCGGTGGTTTAAAATTCACACCGGGCACGTGTGCGTGCGTGCCCAAGATCCCGAGAGGAGAATGGAGGAGAAGGGATTGCGCCGTGGCCATCCCCCCTGGGGGGTGATTTCTCGCTTTCTGTCTCTCTGTCTCTCTCTGTCTGGCGAGCGCACGTGCCCTATAGCAAAAACCTCTCCAAAAAAAAAAAAAAAAAAGAGACCATCAGAATCTAATTAATTTCATTTCAGCAACCCAGTTCCAAAGATGGATCATCCAATTGGGTGATCGAGTACAATCAGTCTTGGGTAGGCAGTAGGAGTGTAGAGGAATCAGGGCTTAAACAGGTTGAGTATCCCTTAGCTGAAACACTTGGAACCAGAAGTGTTTCAGATTTTTTTTAAAAAATTGGAATATTTACTTATACATAATGAGATATCTTGGGGATGGGGCTCAAGTCTAAATGTGAAATTCGCTTATGTTTCATATACACCTTGTACACATGACCTGAAAGTCATTTTCTTTGTTTTCCTTTAAAAGTTTATTTAATTTTATTTATTATTATTATGTTTTTAAATTTTTCTTCGAGAGGATTTTGCTATAGGGCGCGTGCACTTGCCAGACAGACAGAGAGAGACGAAGAGACAGAAAGCGAGAAATCACCCCCCAGGGGGCATGGCCATGCCGCAATCCCTTCTCCTCCATTCTCCTCTCGGGATCTTGGACACGCACGCACACGCGGCCGGCGTGAGTTTTAAGCCACCGAGTCTGGGACGCAAACCGCGGTCGACTACATGGGAGTCCAACGACATAGCCATTACGCTAACTGCTGGTCCCATGTTTTTTAATTTTTATAAAATGTATTTATTTATTTAATTCCTTTGTTATTATTATTTTTTTCATTTGACCAGAGATAGGAAGAGAGAGAAAGGAAAAGGGAAAAAGCAAGCTGCCAGGACTGGGACTCCAACCGCAGTCAGCCATGTGGGAATCCAGAGCCTTTAACCACCACACCATGTGCTGGCCCCGTCTAGGATGTTTTTCAAACCACTGAGTTCAGGACTTGAACTGTGCTGTTGGCCCTGTGGGATCCAGCGCCCTTACTCACTACGCCACCTGTCGGCCCTGACCTATATGGCCCTTTACATAAACAATGCCAAGCCCTGCTCTTGGTGATCTACGTCCCTCTTTTCTTCACTCATGTAACAAAGAATAGCTGACCATCCAGCACGTTCTAGGCACTGTTCTAAGTACTGAAGGTGTCATGAAGTCACAAGACAAATTCGGTTCCTGTCCTGGAGGAGCTTGGATTCTCTGTGGGTGGGCAGCGATTAGCAATAAGCCACTAACAAGTAAATAGGACGAGGCCAGGTTATACTAGCTATGAACAAAATAAACTGTGGCTACTAATAAAGCGAGAATAGCTAGGGAAGGAGAGGGCATTTTAGGCCAGGAAGATCTTATCTTACCAAGACCTGAAGGACGAGAAAGAACCACTCATGCCAAGGTCAGCATTCCTGCCAAAGGAAGCACTGGCAAAGCCCCTGAGGCCAGTCAGGGTTTGGCTTTGTCGAGGAGTGCCAAATAGGCCAGTGGGATTGGTGGGGACACGGTGGGAAACCCAACTGTGAGGTAGGTGGGGGCCAGACCATGTATGGTCTTGGCAGGAAGCCATTGAAAACTGGCTGACACGGGGACCAGTAGGTGGCGTGGTGGTTAAGGCGCTGGACACTCCCACATGGCTGACCACAGTTTGAATCCTGGACCTGGTAGTTTGCTTTCTTACTTTCTCTCTCTCTCTTTCTGTGTGTCTCTCTCTGGTCAAATTAAAACAAATGAATGAATAAATAAAATTAAATACATAATTCTTAAAAAAAAAACTGGCAATGATCTTGCGTATGTGTTTAAAATCTCTCTCTGGTTGTCATGAGATAGATTACAGGGAAGCATGAGTTCTAGTTTTCTTTTTTTTTTCTTCTTTTTTGGGAGAAGTTTTTTTTTTTTTTTTTTTTTTTTTTTTTTTTTTTTTTTTTTTTTTTTGTTATAGGGCACATGCGCTCGCCAGAAAGAGAGAGACAGAGAGACAGAAAGAGAGAAATCACCCCTCGGGGGGATGGCCACACCACAATCCCTTCTCCTCCATCATCCTCTCGGGATCTTGGGCAGGCATGCACACGCCCCCAGTGTGAGTTTAAGCCACTGGGTCTGGGACTCGAACCGCAGTCAACTACATGGGAGTCCAGAGACACGGCCATTACGCCAACTGCTGGTTCCCTAGTTTTCTTTTTTTGCTATTGGTTGCGTGTGCTTACCAGAGAGAGAGAGAAAGACAAAGAGAGAGAGAGAGGACCTGAGAAAACATTCCCCAGGATAGGTGGTCACACTGCAATCCCTTCTCCATTCTCCGCCAGGGGTTTTGGGCACACAGGCACACATGCCCGGTGTGTTTTTCAAGCTGCCAAGTCCAGGATGCAAAACATGCGGTTGGCCACGAGGGATCCAGGCACCTTAGCCATCAGCTGGCCCTAGATGTACTTTTCTACAAGGGAATATTGATGGCAAGGCACTTCTTTGCCATACTATCCCCTTGAAAAGAGAAAGTATTTTTCTCCTCCCCAGAAAAATAGCTCAGGTGTGCTTTCAGACAGTGGAAGGGCCTCTTGGGCTTCCATTTTGTCTGGAGATTTTATGATTCTGGTTCTCCCCCTGGGGGGTGCTGTGAAAAGGCAGGGAAGCCTGGGGCCCCGTCCAGCAGGCTCGCCGGCCTCTCCTCTGCCGCGTCCAGGACTGTGCAAGACGAGACCGACATCAGTACGCGGATGCTGAGATCTGTCGTGACGCGATCAAAGGGGAAGCGAATGCTCAGGGGACGCTTTAAATTTCTTCCTACTTACAGAAACTGCATTGCAAGAGCTATCGCTTTACCATTAATCACCAGGTCTAGTGCAAAGCCAGCCCACTTCAGAGAGTTAGTTAAAAGAGGTGACTAATGACCCCACTCTCTCCTTATCTCACTCTCTCTTCAGGTCTGATCTCGCCATTCGGGGCTGTACTTACCCTCTTTAACAAGAGCCCTCCCTGGGTGCCGTGGTGTCCAGGGACCTCTGCGTTTAAAGGGGCCTGCCCTGTGCGTCTCCACTTCCGTCCACCTGAGTGATGGGGAACTCCAGTGCCCAGCCTGGGACATCGGTGCGGCCGAGGACACAGTCACGAGCATCCTAGGTCTCTAGAAACATCCAACTTGACCGTGACAGTTTAGGCATGACCTGGAATCCCTAGGAGGTCTTGATCGTTTTACTTTAAAATGACCCTTACTATATAGAGAATCTTTTTTGAAGTTAGTTCTTCTAAAAGTCTGCTCTTCGACTCAGCTCCCAGAGTCCCACAAGTACTTATGTGACAGGTAGGCTTTCATGGCTCGCCCTATTGTTCCAGCTTCCGTGATCAAAACATCCAAGACCGCGTTTCGAGTCTACTTCTTTGTAGTTATTTTATCATGGGTCTTTCGGAGTCTTCCATTGTACCAAGCAATTAGTAGTTACTTTGAATCTGCAGACTCACTGCAGAACCCCTGATCGGAGCCCAGTTCTGTTCTCTCAGAGATACTCTGGTAGAGTGTGTTGTCCAAATTACACACACCTCCCGCGGTGCATCCTTTACAATCTCAGGCCCCCTCTGCTCCCGTCCACCAGGGCTGCAGTGATCAGGTATATTGCCAACACCCGGTCAGGTTTATTTCAAATATTGAAATCAGCAGTGAAAAATAAAGCATGAAAATACACCCAGGTTACATCAATGGACTTGTTTAACGATGTAAAGCTGTATTTCAAAGTGTAAGTGTGTTGCAGTATGTTTTGTAAAGTAGTGCTTATAATCCACTGAGCTTTCAGAATAGCTCTCTTTCCTATTATGCCTACATGGAGAAGTGGGGTTAATTTGCCAGAGTCCTTTTTTTTTTTTGGTGATAATTGTAGGACTTGCAGATTAGCATGAGTGAATTGGCAAGGTTCTGTAGCTAATAAAAAAAGGTACACACAAAATATTGTAACATTCAATTGCTTCAAGGCTCCCCATGAGAGAAACATTAAATGTCCCTGATAGGCCAGTCTCCAGTTCAAGCTAGCACATTCAGACATACTTAGGGAGACATATCTTTCAAGTGACATATGGCCCAACAGTCCCATAATAAAAGACACAGTTCTGCTACTCAGAGGTTTGAAACTTACAGTAGATGAACTAGTAAAAGACAAATCTCATGAATTAGGAGGTACTTAAGGGCCAGCTGGTGACATGTTTAAGGCACCTGATCCCACTGACTGATGGTGCAGTTTGACTCCTGGATCCGGTGACTTGGAAACCACCTCAGGAGTGTGTATATGCGTGTGTGCCCCAAGTCCTGACAGGATGCAGGAATAGAGAAGGGATTGTGGTATGGTCATCCAAGGGGGTGCTTTCTCACTTTCTCTCTCTTTCTGCCTCTCTCTGGTAAACACATACACTGTATAGTAAATTAAAAATTATTTTCAGTGGCTGGCAGGTGGCAAAAATTAAAAAAATAATTATTATAACCTAAAAAAATAGGTTATAATACCTTTAAAAAAATTTTTTTAGGAGAGGTTTTTTTTGCTATAGGGCATGTGTGCTTGCCAGACAGACAGAGACAGAGAGACAGAAAGGATGGTCATGCCGCAATCCCTTCTCCTCCATTCTCCTCTCGGGATCTTGGGCATGCATGCACACGCGCCCGGCATGAGTTTAAGGCACTGGGTCCGGGACTCGAACCGCAGTCGACTACATGGGAGTCCAGCGACATAGCCATTACGCTAACTGCTGGTTCCCCCCTTTACAAATTTAAAAAAAAAATTTGGGGGGAGGTGTTTGCTATAGGGCACGTGTGCTCGCCAGAAAGAGAGATAGGAATCGAGAAATCACCCCCTGGGGGGATGGCCATGCTGCAATCCCTTCTCCTCCATTTTCCTTTCGGGATCTTGGGCACGCACGCACACGTGCCCAGCGTTGAGTTTAAGCCACCAGGTCCAGGACTCAAACTGTGGTCGACTACATGGGAGTCCAGCGACATAGCGATTACGCCAACAGCTGGTCCCCTTTAAAAAATTTTTTAAGAGATGTTTTATTTAACTTTATTTATGCATTTATTTACTTATTTTAACTTGACCAGAGAGGACAGAGTGTGAGAGAAAGAGAGAGGAAAAGCAAGAAAACAAGCCACCAGGTCGAGGACTCGAACCACGGTCAGCCATGTGAGAGTCCAGTGCCCTTAACCACCATGCCACCTGCTGGCCTCTTATTATTATTATTATTCTTTTTTTTTTTGAGAGGTTTTCGCTATAGGGCGCGTGCGCTCGCCAGACAGACAGAGAGAGACATAGAGACAGAAAGCGAGAAATCACCCCCTGGGGGGATGGCCACGCCGCAATCCCTTCTCCTCCATTCTCCTCTCGGGATCTTGGGCAAGCACGCACACGTGCCTGGCGTGAGTTTTAAGCCACCAGGTCCGGGATGCGAACCGCGTTCGATTGCATGGGAGTCCAGCGACATAGCCATTACGCTAACTGCTGGTCCCGCCCCTTTCTTTTTGATATAAATGGTTAAATCCACATGCTCAAAGTCTGTCTTGACTTGGCAAAATAGAAAGATCTCATTAAATCAAATATAGCAGTAGTATGATAATGTTTTTCTGTAAGTAAAAGAAAATGGCATTTCATGTTCTTTTTTTTTTTTTTTTTTTAATAATGATAGCACATTTCTTTTTAAATAATTTATTTTAATTTGACCAGAGAGAAACAGAGTGGGAGAGAGAGAGAGAGAAAGTGAGAGAGCAAGCCACCAGGTCCAGGACTTGGTGGTTGGCCATGTGAGAATCTAGTGGTCTTAACCACCACGCCACCTGCTGGCCCCAGGCATTTTATATTCTGAAAAAAAAAAAAAAAAAAAAAAAAAAAAAAACAAAAGGAACGATTGGAATTTTGCATTGTACACTAGGAGCACGTTGCCATTTATTTAATAAGTGTTTGTTAAGGGGGCCGGCAAGTGGCATGGTGGTTAGAGGTGCTGAACTCCCACATGGCCAACCACGGTTCAAGTCTCGGACCTGGTGGCTTGCTTTCTCACTTCCTCTCTCTCTCTCTGTATCTCTCTGATCAAGCTGGAAAATAATAATGACAATAATAATAAATAAAGTTAAATAAAATAATTCTTTAAAAAAAATAAGTGTTTGTTAAGTACCTGCTGGATGCCAGCTACTGTGCTAGATCTAGTGATGGAAACCCCAGCAGGTAATCCTGCTGGAACGCTATCTTAGGGATCCTGTTACTAGAGTCATCTATGTTACTTCAGACTGGTTAAAACTGTCTTTTTAATTGTAAGGGGTTGAACTTGAGGATTATGAAGGAATTGGTCTATTGTTCTAACATTTAGAAGCTATCAGCCATCAGTGCATATTACTAGTCATCAGTGTGCACTATCAGTGTGCCTACTGGTCAGAGTGCACTACTAATCACCAGTAGGTCATCAGTGTGCACTACTAGTCACCAGTGTGCACTACTGGTCATCAGTGTGCACTACTGTTCCTCAGAGTGCACTACTAATCATCAGTCATACTGGTCATCAGTGTGCACTACTAGTCACCAGTGTGCACTACTGGTCATCAGTGTGCACTACTGTTCCTCAGAGTGCATACTAATCATCAGTGTGCACTACTGATCATCAGTGTGCACTACTGGTCATCAATGTGCACTACTAGTCATCAGTGTGCACTACTGGCCATCAGAGTGCACTAATTGTCATCAACGTGCACTATTGATCATCAGTGTACACTATTGGTCATTAGTGTGCACTACTGGTCATCAGTGTGCACTACTAATCATCAGTGTGCACTATTGGTCATCAGAATACACTAGTAGTCATCAATGTGCACTACTGGTCATGTGCACTACTAGTCATTAGTGCACTACTGGTCATCAGTGTGCACTACTAGTCATCAGTGTGCACTACTGGTCATCAGTGTGCACTACTATCATCAGTGTGCACTATTGGTCATCAGAGTGCACTAGTAGTCATCAGTGTGCACTACTAGTCATCAGTATGCACTACTGGCCATCAGAGTGCACTAGTAGTCATCAGTGTGCACTACTGGTCACAGTGTACACTAATGATCATCAGAGTGCACTGCAGGTCACCAATGTGCACTAGTAGTCATCAATGTGCACTACTAGTCACCAGTGTGCACTAACGGTCACCAGTGTGCTCTACTGGTCATCAGGGCATACTACCAGTCATCATTGTGCACTATTGGTCATCAATGTACACTATTGCCTTTCAGTATACATTACTGATCAAAAGTGTGCATTACTAGCCATCAGTGTGCATGACTGGCCATCAGTGTGCATTATCAGTTATCAGTATACACTACTAGTCATCAGTGTGCAGTGTGCACCACTAGTCATCAGTGTGCACTAGTGTTCATCAGTGTACACCATTGCCTCTCAGTGTGCACTACTGGTGATGGTGTATACTACTGGTTATCAGTGTGCATTATTGGTCATCAGTGCACACTACTGGCTATCAGTGTGCACTACTACCCATCGGTGTCCACTATTGGTCATCAGTGTGCACTACTGTCCATAAGTGTCCACTACTGCCCATCAGTGTCCACTATTGGTCATCAATGTGCACAGAGGGAAAGTAGGAAAGCAAGCTGCCAGGTCTGGGACCTGAACCGCCATGTGGGAGTCCAGCCCCCTTAACCACCACACCACCTGCCATCCTCCCTTAAGTCCTTTTTCGGTGACAGGATACCTCTCTCTCTTTCTCTCTCTCTCTCTCGATTAATATATATATATATATATATATATAATATATATATATATATATATATAATATAATATAATATAATATAATATAATATAATATAATATAATATAATATAGACATCCCCCTGGCATGTTTTTCAAGCTGCCACGTCTAGGACTCCAACCATAGTTGGCTGTGTGGGACCCAGCCACTTTAACTACATCACTGGCTGGCCCATGCTCACTGCATTTAGTTTTATGTCTCCTTACACACCTCTTGGCTGTGACAGCCTCTCAGACTCTGTGTTTTTGATGACCAGGGCAGCTCTGAGGCGGGCTGGTCAGGTACATAGGGGACTCCTCTGCTGGGGTTTGCCCGATGTTTTCCTCATGATTAGACCAGCGTAATGTGCTGTTGGAAAGATCTTTGAGGCACGGTGCCATTTTAGTAGCTACCAAGTATATATCCTACTCACGTGATTTATGACCGATAACGCCCTTGACCACTTGGCTGAAGTCGCATTCGTCAGGTGTCTCCGGTGGAAGTTGCTCTCCCCGCTTTCCATGCTGTACTCTTTGGGAGAAAGTCAATGTGTGCAGTCCATTCTCTTTTATTTTTAGAGAGTTATTTCTTCCTTAAAAATTATTTTGTTTAACTTTATTTATTTATTTTCCATTTTTATTAGAGAGGGAAAGTGAGAAAGCAAGCCATCAGTCTGGAACTCAAACCACGCTTGGCCATGTGGGAGTCCAGCACCTTTAACCACCACTCCACTTGCCGGCGCCAGAGAAGTTTTTGTTATAGGGCACATGGGCTCGCCAGAGAGACAGAGAGACAGAAAGTGAGAAATTAACCCCCCGCCCCCGGAATCGCCATGCTGCAATCCCTTCTCCACTCTCCTCTCAGGGTTTTGGGAACGCACACACACACACACACACACACACACACACACGAGTGTGTATGTTTTAAGCCACTGGCCCGGGGCTGGCACCACTGTTGACTGCGTGGGAGTCCAGCAATGTAACCACTATGCCATCCACTGGTCTCACCCACACTTTTAAGAAAGTGGGGAGTCAGAGACCAGCAGGTGGTGTGGTGGTTAAGGTGCTGGACACTCCCATGTGGCCGACTATGGTTCCAATTCCAAACCTGGTGGATTGTTTTTCACTTTCTCTCTCTGGTCAAATTAAAAAAAAAAAAAAAAATGAATGAATAAATAAAATTAAATAATTCTTTTTTAAAAAATGGGGTGTTAAGCGCCCTTATTGTGGGTGGAGTACCTACATGAATTTCTTGTAATTCTTTTGCAGGAGAGCACAGGAGATTTGTCTGTTCTTCTGAATTTATTAATTGGGCCAGCAGGTGGTATGATGATTAAAGGGCTAGATTCCCACATGGCCGAATGTGGTTTGATTCCTAGACCCAGTGGCTTGAAAATCATGCTGGGTGCATGTGTGTGTGTGCCCAAAATCCTGAGAGCAAAATGGAGGGAAAGGGATTGTGGTGTGGTGTGGCTGTCACCACTTGGGGGTGATTTCTCACTTTCCATCTCTCCTTCTCTCTTTCTTTCTCCGGTGAGCTCACACGTCCTATGGCAAAAAAAGACAAAAGGAAAATAAAAACAACAAAAAAGCTTCAATCACTTATATCAGCATGGACTCATGGATAGGTACATGCTGAGTTATAATCTCTACGACTTGGTGCTTTCGTTGTTGAAATTGCTCCAGTTCCGGCTGTCAGGCGCTCTCTGGTTGGCTCCTGTGCCCCTTTGACATGCCCCCCACCAACGTAGGGGATTTTAGGTTTGTTTTTTGTTTGTTTATTTTTTTTTCAGCCCTTCATGACTTGTTTTTATTGTAAGAAAAAATATTTGATCATTCAATCTCTAATATTGAGATTAAGGTGATAGAAGTTTTCTGTTGTTACTGTTTTTTGTTAGTTTGTTTAGATGTCTAGCTCTAGTTTTGGAAGTCTTGTGAGGAAGGAGTCCATAGTTTAAGCTAATCCAAAGAGACAAACGTTCTCTGCCATCTGCCTCCCACCCTGCCTCATGTCTGGGCCTAAACAGACGAGTTCCTCACGGTCCTCAGTTCATGGTGCATTCTCACCATTGATCTGTGTAAACTTCCACTCCTGCTCTAATTATTTATTCTCTTTTATTCCCATTCTCCATCTCAAGACCCCCTCCTTCTCCTCCTCTGAACCAACAGGAAACCATTCCAATGTGTTTTATTTTGGTTGTATATAGTCCTGCAAAATGTATCTTGTTTTGCGCTCATGTATTCTTTTTTTTTAAAAAAAAAATTATTTTTATTTATTTATTCACTTATTTTTAAATTTGACCAGAAAGAGACACAGAGAAGGAAAGTGAGAAAGCAAGCCACCAGGTCCAGGACTTGAACCATGGTTAGCCATGTGGGAGTGTCTAGCACCTTAACCACCACACTACCTGCTGGTTCCACATGAATTCTTTTTTTTTTTAAGAATTCTTTTATTTAACTTTATTTATTTGTTGATTTTAATTTGACCAGAGAGGGGTAGAGTGTGTGTGTGACAGAGAGAGAGAAAGAGAGAGAGGAAGCAAACCACTAGGTCCGGGACTCAAACTGTGATCTGCCACGTGGGAGTCCAGCGCCCCTAACCAGCATGCCACCTGCCGACCCCTCGCTCATATATTCTTAACTCGCACAAATGGTGGTGTATTATACATTTTATTTTATTTTTTATTCAATCTTTTTTGAAGGTTTTCGCCATAAGGTGTGTTCACTCATGGGAGAGAAAGAGAGAAACAGTGAGAGGGAAAATGAGAAATCACCCGCCCAGGAGGAGGGCCACACTGCAACCCTTCTCCTCCATTCTCCTCCTGGGATTTTGGGCATACTCACACATGTGCCCAGTATGATTTTCAAGCCACTGTGTTGAGGATGCAGACCGCTGTCGACCCTGTGGGAGTTTAGCCACCATGAGCCTTAACCACCATGCCACATGCTGGCCCCTTACTCAACTGTATTATAAGTCTCTAGGCATTACAATATGGTGCGGCTGTGTGTGCACCTGCGCCTCCTCCTGGCTGCTGGCCGGTGCTCCGCATTTCATCTGCTCACTCTTCCCGAGTGCCTTCCACTGTCCATATCACAAGTAACCCTGCAAAGAACATCCTTGAACTCATCCCTGAACAGATCTGTGAGAGAATTTCTTTAGATACATACCCAGGAACAGAACTATTGGATCCCGAAATATCTTTATACTTAATTTAACTAAATAGGGCCAGATTGCTTTCCTAAATTATACTGGTCTGCATTCCAACCAGCACATATTCCCACCAACACTTGGCATTAGCCAGTTAATTTTTTTTCTCCAGGCTACTCAGTGGATGGTAATTTCTTTTTTGTTTGTTTTCCCTTGAATTTCTCTAATGAGTAGTTACTGGGAGTATCTCTTCACAGGTTCCTTGGCCTTTGAGTTTGCTCTTTTGTTTGCAGCCCTTGCCCATTTTTCTGTTGAGTTTGCTGTCATTTTCTCGTTAATTCACAGGAGGAGTTCCTTGTGTAACCGAGATACTAATCTCTTAACAGTTTCAGATAACGCAGGTATATTCTCCACTCTGCATTATCGTCTCTTCACTGTGTTCTTCCATGAGGAGAAATTCTTAAGTGGGATGTAAACAATATCAATATTCACATTTTGAAATCTTGTTTTGAAAGTCCTTACCTAATTCATTTAAACATTTTTATTTATTTTTAATATTTTTTAAAAATTTGCTATAGGACACGTGTGCTCACCAGAGAGAGAGGAAAAGTGAGAAAGCAAGCCACCAGGTGTGGGACTCAAACCATGTTCCACCATGTAGGAGCCTAGCACTCTAACCACCACGCCATCTGCTGGTCCCCCAGTGTTATTTTTTGTAGGTGCGGTGATAGTATTGTAATTATATTGAAAATGTATCATATGTTAAAGAATACACTGTGAAATATATAGGATAAAACAGTATAAAATCTTGGATTTACTTTATTTTTTTTCCTCAAGTTATTTTACTTAACTTTATTTATTATTATTATTTTAATTTGACTAGTAAAAGACAGAGAGAGAGAAAGGAAGCAAAAAACAAAACAAAAAAAACAAAAAAAACCAAGCCACCAGGTCCAAGGACTCAAACTGCAGTCAGCCATGTGGTTGTCTAGCACTTTTAACCACCTTGCCTCCTGCTGGGCCCTAAATCTTGTATTTACTTTAAAATGCTTTAGTATGAGGCCAGCAGGTAAGGGTGTTAGACTCCCACATGGCCGACTGTGGTTCGAGTCTCGGACCTGGCAGCTTGCTTTCTCACTTTCCTTCTCTCTCTCACACACACTCTGTCCCTCTCTGGTCAAATTAAAATAAATAAATAAATAAATAAATAAATAAATAAATAAAAAAGTTAAATAAAATACTTTTTGAAAAGAAAGAAAGAAAGAAAGAAAGAACGAAAGAAAGAAAGAAAGAAAGAAAAAGAAAGAAAGAGAGAGAGAGAGAGAGAGAGAGAGAGAGAGAAAGAAAGAAAGAAAGAAAGAAGAAAGAAAGAAAGAAAGAAAGAAAGAAAGAAAGAAAGAAAGAAAGAAAGAAAGAAAGAAAGAAAGAAAGAAAGAAATGCTTTAGTGGCAAGGGCCAGCAGATGGTGTAGTGATTATGTTGATGGACTCCCACAAGGCCAACCATAGTTCGAGACTTGGACACGGTGGCTTGAAAATCACCTCGGGCACATGTGCATGCATGCCCAAGATCCTGGGAAAAGAACGTTTCTGGCATGGCCATCCCCCCGGGGAGGTAATTTCTCACTTTTCCTCTCATTGTCATGTCTCTTCTTTTCTTCAGCACATGCACAAGTCCTAAGGCAAAACCTCATAAAAAAAAATGATTTTGTGAAGTTTTGAAAGTGAAAAAGGGGATAGGAGAAGCAAAAGTGACAAAATCCTAATTGGCTTTAAAATCCGAGTGAGGGCTATGTAGGAGTTCATCTTTTTCAGGTCTGGGACTTGAACTGTGGTCCATCAAGTGGGAGTCCAGCGCCTTCACTACAGTGCCACCTACTACCCCGTCAATATCATCTTTCTGCTGTGGCTCACTGTTCCAGTCCACATTTCACTTGGTCACACACATTCCCATGTCAGTCCATCGCTTTCTCCCTATTGCCCCCAGCTTGGGCCCCTGACATTCCACCACGAGGCACAGTCTCAGTGCCATGAGGCATGTGCGGAGAGCCAGCTGATCAGCTTCTGCCTCTTCTCACCCACATGAAACCTGTGGTCAAAGTTTAATGATGGAGTATTGATCTGTGGAGTATTAAAATTGATAATCACTCAGCCACTCCAGCAAGTTCATTGCCAACCGAAAGATTCCAGGCAACTCACTGTAAACAGAGAAGCAGCTTTTTTTGTCGTCTCACGAAGACAAGAACAGTGAGGCGTGACAGCCATTTTCCTGACTCCAGGTCAAAAATCTTATGTTTTGCAGACAGTTCCTTTTCTGAGTGATAGATAATTCCTAACTTGGTTTCTGATCTGAGTTTTAACCTTATTACCACCGACATCAATAAATTTACCGATAATTCGGCTGTTATGTATCAATAGTGCAGTCAAGACATCGCTATTGGTTTCTATATTAAAATTTCTCAAAATTAAATTTTGCTTAATTTCATTTTTAATTGCCAGAAGGACCATGTTCTTGACAGAGAGAGCGAGAGAGAGAGAAAGAGGGAGGAGGCATTCCCCAATGGGGCATTGACCTCTTTTTATTTTTCTTTTTTAGAGATTTTTGCTATAAGGCACATATACTTGCCAGAGAGACAGAAAGAGGAGAGACAGAGACAGAAAACAAGAAATCATCTCCCAGAGGTGATGGCCACACCACAATCCCCTTTCCTCCAGTCTTCTCTTGGTATTTGGGCATGTACACATATGTGCCCAGAGTGAGGTTTTTTTTTTTAAGCATTTATTAAATTTTATTTATTCATCCATTTATTTTAATTTGACCAGAGAGAGACACAGAGAGTGAGAGAGAGGGAAAGTGAGAAAGCAAGCCACCAGGTCCAGGACTGGAACCATGGCCTGCCATGTGGGAGTATCCAGTGCTTTAGCCACCATGCCACCTGCTGGTCCCCAGAGTGAGGTTTTTTTTTTTTTTTTTTTTTTGAGAGGTTTTTCACTATAGGGCGCGTGCGCTCGCCAGATAGACAGAGAGAGACAGAGAGACAGAAAGCGAGAAATCACCCCCCAGGGGGGATGGTCACGCCGCAATCCCTTCTCCTCCATTCTCCTCTCGGGATCTTGGGCACGCACGCACACGCGCCCGGCGTGAGTTTTAAGTCACTGGGTCCGGGACGCGAACCACGGTCGACTACGTGGGAGTCCAGCGACATAGCCATTATGCTAACTGCTGGTTCCCCCCAGAGTGAGTTTTAAGCTAAAGGGTTCAGGACCTGAACCACAGTCGACCACATGGGAGCCCAGCATCTTAACCACTGTGCCACCTGCCGGCTCCGGGCACTGACCTCTCAATTCCCTTTCTCTAGTCCTCCAATCTGCTGAATCTTGGGCAACTGTTATGTGTGCCTGGCATGTTTCAGGCCAACAAGACTGGGATTCAAACTATGGTCACCATGTAGAATCCAGTTCCACTTAACAGTGTTGACATAGTAAATTTACTTATTTCTTTTTGAAAAGAATTATTTGTTTCATTTTATTTATTATTATTTTTAAAAATTTGACCAGAGAGAGACAGAGAAAGGGAAAATGAGAGAGCAAGTCACCAGGTCCAGGACTCAAACTGTGGTTGGCCATGTGGGAGTCCAGTGCCCCAACTACCATGCCACCTGTTGGCCCCAAGTTTAGTTATTTCTACCAGAATAAAAAAGGTGTGGGTCTCCTATGTAGCTAGTAATTTCCTTTATTAGTATTATTTTTTAAACTTTCTTTCATGCTTTTTTTCCTCTTTATAACAGTTCTAGGTCTCATCATCATCAGAATATATTATTCAACTCCTGTACTGGTGACCCATAATTTCTCACAGAAAAACTTAGCTATGACTTTATCAAAGCCCAAGCTGGGTTTTGGTAAGGTGATACAGGTCATTTGCTTCCCTCATTCTGCTTCTTTTTCTCTGAATTCTTTCTTCTCATCTTCAACCAGGTGCCACTTAAGGTGATGACAGACTTGAGAAGCAAGTTAGGAAGGAAAAAGCAACCCGACTTTTAAAGCCCTAAGAGATTTTATGAGCAAAATGAAGAAAGATCCAGACATTATACCTAGTAAATGCGCCATGGCGATGAAAAGGGAAAACAACCCCAGCCAATAAAGCGCAGTTCCTACTGAAGCTTTTCCACCTCAGAACACATTCTGACCTTACTCGGAGAGCTTCTTGCTGCTTAATCCTTTCATGGATGTTATATGCACTTGAGGGGACAAGAGCAAGAAGAGAATAAGCCGCAGAGTTTCAGAGAGAATGAGGCACAAAAATTCAGAGGAAAAAAATAGAAGAGAGGGATTTTTTTTTTTTAAGAACAAGATTTGACAAAAAGGTAGTGGGAACAGGAATAGAGATGGGAAATGAGATAAGAAAGCTACATGTCCAGGGAGAAATGTGGGAATAAATCAGTGCTTAGTAGATGCTGGTAAGCATGGTTTCCTTTTGAAAAAAGAAGTCAGGGCCAACCCTATGGTCTAGTAGTTAAGGGAGCTGAATCCCACATGGCTAACTGAGGTTCAAATCCTGGCCCCAGGAGTTTGAAACACATAATGAGCACATGTGTGTGCATGCCCTAAATCCCAGAATGATGGGAAAATGGAAGAAATAGATTGTGGCATGACCAAGCCCCAGTGAGGAGCACTTTCTCCTTTTCCTTCTTCCTCTCTCTCTGTTTCTGTCTCTCCATCTCTCTCTGGTGAGCACACATGTCTTCTGGCCATTAAAGAATTAAATAAATTTTTTAAAAGATCAAAGGGCAAATACAAATCAGAGAGCACAAGGGAAAATAGCTAGAAAGCAGCTAAAGCCATGGACTTAGAAAGAAGATAAGCAGTTAAATTCGCAATAATGTTTGAGAGAGGCAAGAAAGAGAGTTTTCCTCTTCAAGACTCCCATGCCCTCCAAAAATACAGTCACTAAGCTGCAGCCATCTTAGTGGTATTTACTTCTCCAACCCACTTCCTCCTTTTCCTGACATCGATTTTCATTCAAATAGGCTACACCTTACTCTTACTAGGCTCGTGCCAAAAGTTTCAGAAGTTTGTAGAAGACTCGGTGCTCTTGGGACCAGAGCCTAGGGGCTGGCAGTTGCTCCAGGTCAGGCAGCATTGTGCTGGCCCTGAATAGCTACAGCAACAGCAGCAAGCCTGGCTCCCAGGTTGGAAGGAGGGCTCAGGTTACTTTCTCATGTGACCCAGTTGGCTCTGCTCCCCTCTGTGGCAGCACACTGAATCTCTAGCCCCAGCCAGCTGTCACAAAGCTGCCAGTGGTCAAAGGCTGTCCAGGTTCTTAATATAGCCCAAGGATCCCTGCAAGGCACACCTTGGCCTAAAAGGATCTATGACTTGCCACAAGGAAGGCCAGGGTTAGAACCTGATGTTCTAGCTTAAAATGCACTTTCACCACGGAGACTAGATTTGGAGAGTCGAAATGTGACCCTGTCAGGCTTAGGCTTAGGAAACAACCCTCATTTCCTAGGAGACTACTGTGTGGGCACCTTTTTTTTTTTTTTTTTTTTTTTTTTCTTTCTATAGGATTGAAAAGTTTCTTGGCCAGCAGATGACATAGCAGTTACATACTGGACTCGCACATGGCTGACCATGGTTTGAGTCCCAGACCCGGTAGCTTGAAACTCATGCCGGGCACATGTGCTTGCGTGTCCAAGAGCCCAAGAGGAGAATGGTCAAGAAGGGATTGTGGTGTGGCCAACGCCCTGGTGGGGGGTGATTTCTCACTTCCCTCTCGTGGTCTCTGTCGCTCTCTCTCTCCCCGGCAAGCTCACGCTTGCAAAAATCTTAAAAAAAAAAAAAAAAAAAAGAGAGAGACGTTTCTTGGTTTTATTCCCCTGGGCTCTATTCTCCCCTTGAGTTGGTTTGGAAGTTGAGATGGTTTGGAAGCTGTGATGTTTTATTTATTGTAGTGATTTCCATTGAATAAAACAAAAACACTATAGAATTTCTCAAACATATATAAATAGGGATAATAGTCCAATTTTCCCAATTATCTACCACCTAGCTCCATCAGGGAACAATAATATATAATTTTGTTTCATGTAGACCCCCATTACAACCTACCTCTCATTATTTTGAACACAAGCTAGACTGTACATATCATTCTGCCTATACATATTTTAGTATTATGTCTAAAAGATAAGGACTCTTGTTTTAAAAATATGGTTTATTCATTTATTGTTTCCATGAGAGAGACACACACACAACAGGAGAGAAAAAGATAGACACACCAGCATGTTCAGAGAGGTCCCAGGATGTGAACCCAGGACCTTTTCCATGTGGGTACAGTTGCATTATCCCTCTGCTACCACCTGTCTCCAAGGGCTCTTTTAAAAAATTATTATTTTAATAATTAATTATTAATTATTAAATAAATTAATTAACAATTTTTAAAAAGAATCATTTTATTTCATTTTATTTATTCATTCAATTTATTTTTTAAATTTGACTACAGAGAGACACACATGGGAGCGGGGGAAAATGAGAATGCAAGCTACCAGGTCCAGGACTCGAACTGTGGTTGCCATGTGGGAGTGTCCAGCACCCCAACCACCGTGCCACCTGCTGGTCCCTAGATTTATTTATTTAATTTTTGGATAAAGAATTATTTTATTTAACTTAATTAATTAATAATAATAATTATTATTATTTAGTTAGACCAGAGAGAGAGAGAGAAAGAAAGTGAGAAAGCAAGTTGCCAGATCCGGGATTTGAACTACGGTGGACCATAGGGGAGTTCAGCTCTGTAGCCATCACACCACCTGCTGGCCCCTATTTAAAAATTATTATTATTATTTTAATTTGCTAGAGGGCCCATATGCTCACCAGAGACAGAGAAAGGGAGAAAGTGAGAAAGCTGCCAGGTCTGGGACCCAAACTGTGGTCAGTGTTAGTACAGTGCCCCAACCACGACACCACCCAAGGGCTCTTTTTAAAAAAACATACTTATGGGGCCAGTGTGGTGGTTGAGGTGCTGGACTCCCACATGGCTGACCGTGGATTGATTCTCGAACCTGAGGGCTTAAAATTGTGCTGATGCATGTGTGTGCGAGCCTGAAATCCCGAGAGGAGACTGGAAAAGGAACCACAACATGGCCATCGCTCCAAGGGAGTGACTGCTCACTTTCCTTCTATTTCTGTCTCTTTATCTGTCTCTCTCTGGTGGGCGCACACACCCTATGGCGAAAACCTAAAAGAACAAACAAAAACCATAATTATAATGCCATCATTCACACCTAATAAAAAATGAACAGCAATTCTTTAATATCATTAAATATCTGGTCAGTGTTCACATTTCCCCAATTGTCCTTTTCTTTGTGAACAGTGGATTTGAATCCAAATAAGTTTCAAACATTGCAATCGAATAAGTATTATAAGTCTTTTTTTAACCACTTTATTATTATTACTTATTTATTTATTTTGTTATACGATGCGTACATTCAAAGAGAGAGAGACAAAGAGACAGAGAGACAGAGAGAAATGAGAAAGCAAGCCACCAGGTCCAGAACTTGAACCGTGGTCAACCATGTGGGAGTCCAGCACCCCAATCACCAAGCCACCTGTCACCCTCAAGTACTTTAAGTCTTAGGGCTGGCAGGTGGCATGATGGTTAAGGAACTGGACTTCCATATGACTGACTGTGGTTTGAGTTTTGGTTTGAGCTGTTTTCTCACTTTCCTTCTCTCTGTCTCGTTAGTCAAATTTAAAAATTAATAATAAATAATATTAAATAAATAATCACTTAATAAAGAATAAAGTATTTTTAGTCTTATCCTTCCACCCTCTCTATTTCTGTTTTCTTTCTACTCTATCACTTTCTCTCTTTTTTTTTTTTTTTTTTGGAGAGGTTTTTCGCTATAGGGCGCGTGCGCTCGCCAGACAGACAGAGAGAGACATAGAGACAGAAAGCGAGAAATCACCCCCCAGGGGGGATGGTCACGCCGCAATCCCTTCTCCTCCATTCTCCTCTCGGGATCTTGGGCACGCACGCACACGCGCCCGGCGTGAGTTGTAAGCCACCGGGTCCGAGACGCGAACCGCGGTCGACTACGTGGGAGTCCAGCGACATAGCCATTACGCTAACTGCTGGTTCCCTCTCTCTTTTTTTTTTTAAAAACTTTTTTAGTGCAAGAAACTTGGTGCTGGGCCAGCCCATGGTGTGGCGGTTAAGGTGGCTGGATCCCAGGTGGCTGGCTGCATGGTTTGGGTCCCAGACCAGTGCCTTGAGAAACATGCAGGACTTTTGTGCATGCATGCCCAAAACCCCTAAAGGAGAGAGAAATAGAGAAGGGATTGTGGCATAACCATTCCCTATGGGAGGTGATTTCCCTCTCTCTTTCTCTCTCTCTCTCTGTGGAATGCCTTCTTTTTTTGAATTTTTAAAAATTTAATTCAATGTGTTATTATTATTATTATTTATTTAATTTGATGTGTTATTATTATTATTTTTCAGTTTGACCATAGAGAGAAAGAGAGAGAAAGAGAAAAGGAAAGCGAGAATACAGGCCACCAGGTCTGGGATTCAAACCGTGGTCGGACTTATGGGAGTTCAGTACTTTAACCACCATGCCACATGCTGGCCCCAAGTGAAAGTGCCTTCTGGTAAACTATAAAAAGAAAATAAAAATAGAAGAAATGAAAGTTAGCTTTTAGCTTACTGGATTTCTTGTGGTCTAGATTTGCTGATTCCATCCTTATAGTGTTTTCAAGAAAACATGTTCTACTGGGGTTGGCAGGTGGCATGGCGGTTAAAGGCACTGGATTCCCACATGGCCAACCGTGGTTCGAGTCCCGGACCTAGAGGCTTGCTTTCTCACTTTTCCTCTCTCTCTGGTCAAATTAAAAAATCGATAAATAAATAAAGTTAATAAAGATAATTCTTTAAAAAAAGAAAATACGTTCTACTGTCTCTTGTGCTTTCTGTGAAATGGTAGTTAGATCTGAAGGCCTGATCAGGTCCAAGACTGTGTTTGTTGTTGCTCTTGGCAAGATGACTCCACAGGTGATGCTGCACACATCCTTCTGGAAGAACCTAAAGTTCATTTGTCTCTTTTTATGACATTATCAGACATTGACAGTCATGCCTAGAGTCAGTAGTTAATTAGGGGTTACAAATGGTGACTTTTTTTTATTGCTTCTTTATTAGCTGGACTACCTCTGTAGAGAAAATGTCTCCTCATGAAATATTCAGTTATACTGAGATGTAGATCATACGGAAGGGCAGGATTAATTCTTAATTTTGTCTCTCTAGTAACCAGGTTTTAAATTCGCCAGTTGTTTCCCCTAGCAGCCTCTAATGGTGATCAACAAGGTTGGGCGTCTGTTTTTTGGTGGGGAGATCTCACTAGAAATGAATGGACTTAAACATAAATTGTAAGCAAATAAATAATGTGGTTTAAGCCACCAAGTTTTGGGATAATTTGTTAACTGTCAATTGACAACTGCTGTGCTTCCTTTCCATTTAAAAAGAAAAATATGTGTTAAATAATTTTTTTAAGTTTTTTTTTTTTTAGAATGATTTTTCTTTCTTTTTTTTTTTATGAGAAGGTTTTGCTATAGGGTGCGTGCTTTTGCCAGAAAGACAGAGAGAGACAGAGAGAGACAGAGAGACAGAAAGCGAGAAATCACCCCCCAGGGGGGATGGCCACGCCGCAATCCCCTCTCCTCCATTCTCCTCTTGGGATCTTGGGCACGCAAGCATATGTGCCCAGTGTGAGTTTAAGCCACTGGGTCTAGAACTTGAACCTCAGTTGACTACGTGGGAGTCCAGCGACATAGCCATTACACCATATGCTGGTCCTATCTTCCTTCCTTCCTTCCTTCCTTCCTCCCTTCCTTCCTTCCTTCCTTCCTTCCTTCCTTCCTTCCTTCCTTCCTTCCTTCCTTTTAATTTGACCAGAGAGGAACAGAGTGTGTGGGAGAGAGAGAGAAGGAAAGTGAGAAAGCAAACCGCCAGGTCCAGGACTCGAACCATGGTCGGCCATGTGTGAGTCCAGTACCCTTAACCACTATGCCACTTGCCGGCCCCTTTTCTAAGGTTTTTAGCATAGAGTGCATATGCTTGCCAGAGAGAGAAAGAGAGAGAGAGAAAGGAAAAGTGAAAAATTACCTTCAAGAGGAGATGGCCAAACCACATCCCTTCTTTTCCATTATCCTCCTGGGATCTGGGGACTCATGCACATGAGCCCAGTGTGACTTTCACGCCACCAGCTCTGGGACTCAAACTGTGGTCAGCCATGTGGGAGTCCAGCACCTTAACCACTATGCCACCTGCTGGTCCCTTTAACTATTGTTGTTGCTGTTTAGGTTCTTCTTGCCATAGGGCATGTGTGCCCGCTGGGGAGAGATGAAAACAGTGAAAAAGAAAGCGAGGCATCACCCCCCACCACCACCCCCCAGGGGCAATGGCCATGCTGCAATCCCTTCTCCTTCATTCTAGTCTCTGAATCTGGAGCATGCTTGCACACACACCCACGTGGTTTTCAAGCTTTCAGGTTCAGGACACCAACCACAGTTGACGATGTGGTAGTCCAGTGCCGTAACCACCACGCCACCTGCTGGCCCCAACTCAAATCACTTTTCAGATCATTCTCAAAGTCTTTTCTGTTGCAGCGTGAGCTGATGTTTCGGGCTTGATGGGCAGGGAGCACAGCCAATCATTTTAGACTCTGCCACCCACTTTGAGCCTGCCCACAGCAGCAGGGTACCTGGTCAGTGGCATGTGCACGTGCTCCTCACGCGTCCCTGTGGATTGTTGCTTCATGAACTGTGTGCTACATTTGCCTCCAACCCTGCTCCCATCCCAGGGATCAGCCTCCAGATTCTGACAAGACTCCCTGACTTCTTCCATTGTTTTCAACTCACTGATGGTCCATTGACTTCACACTGAATATCTAGAAGACTCTTTCTGGAGACTGAGAATTTTGAGCATAATTTGTCAATTTTTTAAATAATTATTTTATTGGGACTAGCAGTTAGCATAATGGCTATGTCGCTGGACTCCCACGTAGTTGACTGTGGTTAGCGTCCTGGACCCGGTGGCTTAAAACACGCCGGGCGCGTGTGCGCGTGTGCCCAAGATCCTGAGAGGAGAATGGAAGAGAAGGGATTGCGGCGTGGCCATCCACCCTGGGGGGGGTGATTTCTGGCTTTCTGTCTCTCTGTCTCTGTCTGTCTGTCTGGCAAGCGCATGCGCCCTATAGCAAAAACCTCTCCAAAATAAAAGAAAAAGAAAAAAAATTTTATTTAACTCTATTTATTTATTTATTTATTTTATTTATATTTGACCAGAGAAAGACAGAGTGAGAGAGAGAAAAATGGCAGGGGTGGGGGGGGGGGAGGGGCGTGAGAAAGCAAGCCTCCAGGTCCAGGACTCTAAACCATGGTCAGCCATGTAGTAGTCCAGTGTCCTTAATCACCACGACACTTCCTAGCCCCAGTCAATGTTTTTTATTCACATAGGAGTTACATCTGATCTGTAGGTAGAGAATGTTGATATTACCAGAATTGCTTTTCTGTCTCAATGATTATAACTTGAGATCTTATTTGAAAATGAGGGGCTTACATACAGCTTTCAAATGATCAGTCTCTGCCTTGGAGACTAGGAATTGATAGCACACGCACAAAACAAATTTGTTTTATAAAAGAATTATTTATTTTATTTTATTTATTATTGTTGTTGTTGTTTTTAATTTGCTATAGGGTATGTGGACTCACCACAGAGAAAGAGAAAGTGAGAAAGCAAGCTGCCAGGTCTGGGACCCAAACTGCAGTTGGTCATGTGGGAGTCCAGTGCCCTAAACACCACACCACTGCTGGCCCCTGGAAAAGCAATAATTTTTAAAGAATTATTTACTTAGGAACTAGCAGCTGGTGTAACGGCTATGTCTCTGGACTCCCATGTAGCTGACCGCAGTTCAAGTCCTGGACCTGGTGGCTTAAACTCACGCCGGGCGCGTGTGCGTGCATGCCCAAGATCCCGAGAGGAGAATGGAGGAGAAGGGATTGTGGCGTGGCCATCCCCTCTGAGGAGTGACTTCTCGTTTTCTGTCTCTCCGGCAAGCATATGTACACTATAGAGAAAACCTCTCCAAAAAAAAGAAAAGAATTATGTACTTAAGTTTATTAATTATTATTTTTAAAATTTGATGAGAGAGAAGGAGAGAAAGGGAAAATGAGAAAGTAAACCACAGGTCTGGGATTTGAACTCCCACCGGTCAGCCATGTGGAAATCCAGTGCTTTAACCACCATGTCACCTGCCGGACTTTGAAAACAATTTTTTTTTTTTTTTTTTTTTTTTTTTTTTTTTTTTTTTGCAAAAGAATTATTTTATTTAAATTTATTTATTTATTGGTTTTAATTTGACCAGAATGAGAGAGAGAGAAAGAGAGAAAAAGAGAAAGCAAGCTGCCAGGTCCGGGACTCAAACTGTAGTCGGCCATGTGGGAGTCCAGCACCCTTAGCCATCATGTCACCTGCCGGCCCCCTGAAAAACAATTTTCATAGTTCAAAAAACGATGATATTGTGTGCAAACATGTGTGAGATGATAGATAGATAGAGAAGCACCCTTGGCAGGGTCCTGTCACCCTGTAATCTCTTTGTCCAGCCCTCCAGCTCCTTGGGACCCTGGGTGCCTACACACACCACCAGCATGCTTTCAGGCCGACCCCGGGATCTGCAGTCCCCCATGTGGTTTCCAGCCTGGCAGGGCATTTGCACTTCCACTGCACCACAGTGGCTGGTCCTTTCATAATAAAAATTTATTTTATTGGGACCAGCAGATGGCATAAGGGTTAAGTTGCTGGACTCCCACATAATTGACCGTGGTTTGAGTCCCGGAACTGGCGGCTTAAAACTACGGTCACATGTGCCCAAATGCCCGAGAGAATAGAGGAGAAGGGATTGCGGCGTGGTTATCCCGCCAGGGGGTGACTTCTCACTTTCTGTCTCTCAGTCTCTCTCTGTCTCTCTGGAGAGTGCAGGTGCCCTATAGCAAAAACCTCTCTCTAAAAATAAAAATTATTCTTTCATGGGCTTTATCTTGAGATATCCTGAGTCTCCAGATCTCCAGAATCAGTAGCTAGGATGTAGCTGGTTTGCTCAGTGCTAAGGGGCTCTCACCCACCAGCTTTCAGGCTTGGCTCATTCCTTGCAAAGTACTTTCAGGCATCATCTCACGTGATTCTCATAAGCCCCGTGAGAAACAGAAATTCCTATTACAAATTACAACACCTCGGAACCCTTTAGGTCACCGACAAATAGCAAAGCTAGAAATGTTAGGTCAACGTGGACCAGGCGTTTACTCTATATGAATGCTAATCATTGTCATTACAAAGGGTTGCCGGACCCCTGACTAGGCCCAGGGGAGCTACTCACGACGTATAAAGCAGTATCTGTAATTCCGGTGGCTTTATCCCTTCAGATTGAACCATGAGTTTAAATGGGCCGTGCATGCCGGCTGACTTTGCCCGCTGGACCCTCTCCCTGCTTTTGGTGTGTGGAAGTTTCCTAGGGGGGAAATCTAGTCCTTGGCAGTAGAGTAGACACACAGAGAGCAGCGCAAGAAAAGCAAAAAAAGAAAGTTCCTTAACATAAGATGACCATTCATAAACTACAGCGTATACAATGTAAGCCAGTGGGAAATATAGTAGATTTATATTTTTCTTGCTATGTATTTTATTACAGTTCCATCAGATAACAGCTACAGAGGAAGATCGACGAGGAAAACATTGAAGGAAAACAACAGAAACCAATCGGCCACTCTCCCTCATGGTGATGTTTTCTTGGTCACATTCCTGATGTTATGGCTGAGTGGAGAGACTGAGGTTTTAGGGGCAATGAGTATATCCAGGAATAATTCTTGGAAATCCTCACACAAGTTCAACAGCAGGTTGCTGACCCTCAAGCCTAGTAATTTATATGTACACTTAAACACAAACATACTCTACTGCCCTGGTTCTTTGTTTTAAGAATTCTTCATTTAATTTTATTTATTATTCTCATTCTCTCAATTTGCTATAGGGCACATGCACTCACCAGAGAAAGAGAGAGAGGGAAAATGAGAAAGGGAGCCATTAGGTCCGGGACTCAAACTGTGATCCACCACATGGGAGTCCAGCGCCTTAACCACCATGCCCCCTGCTGGCCCTCCTGCCCTGGTTCTTTAGCAAAGAGAGGGTAGCTAATAGCTGAGGAGAAAGCTCATATTACAAAGACTTCATTATTTTTACAAAATATGCACCAAAGGACATTTACTAGTGCATTGAGAGCTATTATCATAAATAATTAAAACTAAACTATTCTCTAAATAAATGTATAAAGTGCAGTGGGTGATTCAGAGCACTAAGAGAGAGAAAGTGAGAAAGCAAGCCACCAGGTCTGGTTCTCGAACCGTGATCAGCCATGTGGGAGTGTCTAGCACATTAACCACCAACCCACCTGCCTGCCCCTTATGGTAGTATTCTACACAAATACTTTGACGCACAGTTCAAAAACCTGAGCATTAGGCAATTTGGCATTTCCCAATCAACAATGCCCATCCTGGAAGCCATTGCGATCTGTGTTAGAAGTGTCCTTCTGGAGTCTTCTCTACTCAAAGAATGTAAAATAAAGGACCATCAGAATGTGACCAAAAGGATTACCACCATGCCACCTGCTGGCCTCAACACTGAATCAGACATCTATAACTACTTGGCTTACCTCCATTTGAATCCCAGAGAAAACTGAACTTGTCTTGAGGGAAGAGAACTACTTGCGGTTTTTGGAATCAGGATCCACCTTAGTTACTCAAACAGCTTCCAGATTTATCCCAGTTTGGATCCTGATGATAGGCAGCTGTTGGGAATCCCAGCAACCTTGAGGTTTCTAGAGTTAATCTGAATAAACTCAATTCTCAGAACTCAACTTAATTCAAAAACTGCCTATGAATCTAACCTAGTTTTCTATTCCTGGGGTCTCTTCATCCTTTATCCCTTCTATTATTATTATTATTATTTTTTATTTATTATTTTATTTTTTATTTATTCATTCATTTATTTCATATTTTTATTTTGACCAGAGAGGGACAGAGCGAGAGAGAAAGAGAGAGAGGGAAAGTGAGAGAGCAAGCCTCCAGGTCCAAGACTTGAACCGTGGTCGGCCATGTGGGAGTCCAGCGTCCTTAACCACCACGCCACCTGCTGGCCCCCCTTCTATTATTATTTTTAAAAGAATGACTTTATTTAACTCTATTTATTATTATTATTATTATTATTTTCCAATTTGACCAGAGAGAGAGGGAAAATGAGAAAGCAAGCCACCAGGTCTAGGACTCAAACCGTGGTCGGCTATGTGCAAGTCCAGCAACTTTAACTACTATGCCACCTATTGGGCTCCCTTTATCCCTTTTAAAACTTTAAACTCAGCAGAGATCTGCTGAAAAATTCAGGCTCTGCATATAACAGATGCGCTATCCAAAGACAGGCGAGCACCAGATGAAAGGGGAACAGAAGACAATTGGAATTAAGAAACACTCATATCAGGGGCCAATAGGTGGTACGATGGTTAAGGCGCTAGATTCCCACATGCCAAACCATGGTCCAAGTCCCAGACCCGGTAGCTTGAAGATCACACCAGGCGTGTGTGTGTGTGTGCATTCCCAAAATCCTGAGAGGAGAATGGAGGGGAAGGGACTACAGCATGGCCACTCCTCGCCCCAGAGGTGATTTCTCACTTTGCCTCTCTCTGTCTCTGGTGAACACACATGCCCTATGGCAAAATAAATAAATAAATAAATAGATAGATAGAAAGAAAGAGAGAGAGAGAGAGAGACACTCATGTCAAAGAAACATTAGTATTGGGACCAGCAGATGGGGTAATGGCTGTGTTGTTGGACTCCCATATAATCGACTGCAGTTCAAGTCCCAAACCTGGTGGCTTAAACTCACACTGGGCATATGTGGGTGCATGTGGGTGCGTGTCCAAGATCCCGAGAGGAGAATGGAGGAGAAGGGATTGTGGCATGGCCATCCTCTGGGGGGTCATTTCTAGCTTTCTGTCTCTCTGTCTCTCTGTCTATCTTTCTGGTGAGCATACGCACCCTATAGCAAAAGACTCTCCCCCCCAAAAAAAAACGAAACATTAGTATTTTAATAGGTTAAAGTAACAACCAAACGATAAACCAAAACACTGAAGAAGATTGATGTGTAACCTCTTAAATTTTCTGAAACTCTGGGACCAGCAGGTGGTATGGTGGTTAAGGTGCTGGACGTTCCCACATGACCTATGGCAGTTCAAGTCCAAGACCTAGTAGCTTGGTTTCTGACTCTCTCTCTCTCTCTCTGTCTGTCTTTCTCTCTCTGTCTTTTTTCTGGTCAAAATTTAAATACATAAATTAATAAATAAAAATAAATGAGTAAACAAATAAAAAATAAATAATTATTTTAAAAATTTTTTTCTAAAACTCAGGACCAGCAGATGGCATAATGGTTATGCCATTGGACTCCCACATAGTTGATCCCAGTTCAAGTTTCAGATCTGGCAGCTTAAAACTCACGCCAGGTGCATGTGAGTGCATGTGCGTGCCCAAAATCCTGAGAGGAGAACGGAGGAGAAGAGATTGCAGCATGGCCATCCACCTGGGGGTAATTTCTCACTTTTTGTCTCCCTGTCTCTCTGGCAGGTGCACGCACCCTACAGAAAAAATCTATCTCTAAAATAAAATGGGGGTTGGGAGCTGGCAGGTGGCATGGAAGTTGAGGTGCTGGACTCCCACATGGTCGACCATAGTTCAAGTTCTGGTCCTGGCGGCTTGCTTTCTCCATTGCCCTCTCTCTCTCTCTCTCTTTCTGGTTGAACTGAGAAATAAAAATAATAAATAAAATAAAATAAAATAAATGATTCTTTAAATATTTTTCTGAAACTCAATATCAGTAATCAGGCATAGGTATAGCAAAACAAAGTACAAACTTCATTTTGATCCAGATCCTTAAAAATAATTATTTATTTAATTTTATTTATTATCATCATTATTATTTTAATTTAACCAGAGAGAGACAGAGCAAGAGAGAGAGAGGAAAAATGAGAAAGCAAACCACCACGTCTGGGACTTGAACCACAGTCGACTATATGGGACTCAAGAATTTTATCTACCATGCCATCTTCCTTCCAGCTTCTTGCCCCAGATTTTTAACTCATACCCAATTAGTTTATTTTTTTTTTCTTCAATTTTGCCATAGGGCACGTGGGCTCACCGGAGAGAGACAATGTAAAAAATCACCTCTCTGGGGGGATGGCCATGTCACAATCCCTTCTCTTCCATTCTGTTTTTGGGATTTTAGGCACACATGCACTTGTACCCAGTGTGATTTTCAAGTCACCGGGTCCAGGACTTGAACCGTTTCAGGCCATGTGGGAGTCCAGCTCCTTAACCACCATGCCACCTGCTGGCCCCCCCAACAGTTTCTTAGCCAAAGTTGCAGTTATTTTATCTTGATGTGACTTGCCTTTCTCCCTTCCACTATCGCTGTACCACCCACACCAGCTGGAGCAGGATGTTCGAACACACATGTTAATCTACCTTCTGGTCTTGATCCCCATTCATTTTTTCTCTTCCAGAACAAAACTCTAGAGACATATGTAACTCTGAAGAAGGTTTTGGGCTTATTAAATAGGTATAATTGGCTCAATTAAAAAATCATATTTGACAGATTTGCATTAAACCTCACATATGATATTATTAAAAAAACTAATTTTAATTTAATTTACTCATTGATTTATTTACTATTATTATTTAACTTTGCTATGGGGCACATGCACTTGCCAGAGAGAGACAGAGAGACAGAAAGTGAAAAAGCAAGCCTCCAGGTCTGGGACTCGAACTGTGCTCAGGTGTGTGGGAGTCTAGCACCTTAATCACCATGCCGCCTGATGGCCCCTTGCATAAGATACTCTATCACTCATATTATTATGGGTTAGTAACAGGGAAATTACTAAAAAGTGCAAAGCAGAAAGAAGCAAAACCACGAGGGCATATGATTATTAGGAGCCAAGGAGAAGCATAGGATTTTAGAGGCATTGAAAGCCTCTCAGCACGAACTATCTTCCTGTGTTGTGTTCTACCACTGGCCGTTTCAACCATGATGCTTGAAAGTGCCATATTACCTTCCTTTGGATTAGGCAGGATTAAAAACATGTGGCACCCACGCCATCATTTTCCATCCAACCCTTGGAGCAGAGAACACTAATCAACCATGATTTTCTGTTTTGCTAAACTCAAATGTGCTCTTCCACTACTCTTGAATGTACTCCAGAGAGCTACTATCAGCTCTTGGGGTTAGCCCTCTAGAAGAAACCTATTTGCTACTCTGAGGTCAAGGCCTTGAAGTCTTGAAGACTAAATGAAATGACAGACACAATGTCGTATTCTCAGGTGTTAAAAACTCTAAAGCTCAAATGTAAATATCCACAGACTGTAAGACCTGATAAAATAGGTAAACACTTAATAGAAAGGAAGGGAAGATTGGGCATACATTTGGGGCAAGGAGTGGCTGCCTGAAAAATATTCTAAAAAAGCAAGATTAGATTTCAAAATGAATATTCACTCTGTACACTATCTGTGTGGTGCAGATGAAGTTTTCATAAAGCAGTAATTTTTTAGAATGAAAACACTAGACTTTCAATCCATTTGTTACCCTGTTTTACTTAATCAGAAATGAGAATATGATGTTATTTTTATAAATATTTAAAATGTAGCCAGCAAGGAAAGATCAGGAAATAATTTTATTTTCAATAACTTAATAATTCTAGTTTTTCCTGTGAAGTTTCTCTTGAGTTCATAAATGAGAAAGTGAAAAAGACAGCTGAAGGGCAAATTCAGAAGGCAGAAAAGTGTGATCCAAAGACAAAAATGCACATAATAAAGACCAGTGAAAGTAAACTCAAAGAATCTTTTTTGTTGCTGTTTAAAATAAATATTTAGTTTTGTTTATTATCTTATTTGACCACAGAGAGAGAGAGGGAAAGTGAGAAAGCAAATCACCAGGTCTAGGACCTGAACTGTGGTCAGCCATGTGGGAGTCCAACGCCTTAATCACCACACCACCTGCTGGCCCCCAATTCAAAGAATCTCAGTATAATTATAGCAGCAAACCTTTTTTCAACCGGGGGTTAGCGGAGGCTGCATCTTCAAGTATTTGAAGTTGGAAAACTGCCATCTGGGGAATTGTTTCTACGTTCTAGAACAAATTCCTGGAGTTTATCCTTAGGTTAATTCATTTCCATACACTTTGGCAAACCCTTTAGTAATATAAACCTAAGATCAGTTAGTCTAGAACTCTCAAGGGAAGCCAGGAACCAACAAGTTACACAAATTCAAATACTACTAACTGATGTTAACATTCTGCTTAGTCATTTCAATCAGTGTATCATCAGGGCCTAGTGATTAAGTGCTGTGCAGCTGGAGCTGGATCCTACCTGGCTGACTGTGGATCAAATCCCAGTCTTGGTGCCTTGAGAAACATGGCATGGAGTTTAAGCACTGCTATCACATGGCCGGCTGTGCAGTTTGAGTCCCAGACCCAGCAGCATGAAAATCACACTGGGCACATGTACATGCATGCCCAACATCCCAAGAGGAGAATGGAGGAGAAGGGATTGTGCTGTGGCCTTCCCAACTGGACGTGATTTCTCACCTTTCTCTTTCTCTCGCTCTCTCTATCTGGTGCACACACATAACCTATAGCAAAACTAAAAAAAAAAAAAGAAAAAGAAAAAGCAGAGCCAGCAGATGGCATGGTGGTTAAGGGAGCTGAACTTCCTCATGGCTGACTGTGGTTTGAGTCCCAGACCTGGCAGTTTACTTTCTCACTTTCTCTCTCTCACTCTATCCCAACCTGATCAAATGAAAAAATATAAATAAATAAATAAAAAGTTAAATAAAATAATTCTTTTTAAAAAAAGAAAAACCACCACAACAAAAAATACCAAACATGATGTGTATGTGTGCATGCATGTGCCTGATTCTGATGGGATAAAGAAATAGGTGAAAAAGGATGTGGCATAGCCATACCCCAATGGGTAGGGGTTTCTCTCTCTCTCTCTCTCACTTGCTCTCGTGAGTGCATGTACCCTCTGACAATTAAAGAAAAATATAAAAAGAGAGACAACCATTTAAATCAGTGCATTATCAGCTGAACCAAGCCCTCCCAGGGATAGAAAATATTTTCCTGTGTAATCTGAATTTTGACTACATTACGCCTGTACTCTCTCTCTTTCCTGGAAGGTATGTGGTTAACTTTGTCCAAGCATTTGTTCTCAAGGAGTTCCAGAGCCCAGATTGAAGCAAGCAGGGCACATGGGTGCTCCTGTAGGGGCAGAACGCTGTGCTACCGTTCTTCACCCATCATCAGGGTCACCACCCTCCTACAACAAAAAGCAGATCACGAGAAGAGCATAACAGATTTATTTAATCCGAGTTTTACATGATGTGGGAGTCTTCGGAAATTAAAACCCAACGATAAGGGACAATTGTCTATTTTTATGCTTAAGTTGGATAAAATAAATGGATAGCCATGAGGGCCAGCAGGTGGTGTAGTGGTTAAGACACTGGACTCCCACATGGCTGACTGCAGTTCAAGAGCTAGAAACTTACACAGGGTGTGTGTGCGTGTGTGCCCAAAATTCCAAGAGGAGAACGGAGAAGGGATTAAAGTGTGGTCATCCCTCCTGGGGGGTGATTTCTAGCTTTCTGTCTCTCTGTTTCTCTCTGCCTCTTTGATGAGCACATGTACCCTATAGCAAAAATCTCTTTCTCAAAAAGAAAAGAAAAATGGATAATCATGTAGAAATGTGGTTGGACAAAGGGTATGATCTAGTGATAATAATCTGAGGTGGAAAACCAGCAAGGTGTCCGGATTCTTCTTGGGCTCCCTGTGTAGCATTCTTCCCTCTCTGGTACGGATCCTTCTGGAATAAGGGAGAAAGGAAAAGAGAGAAAGAGACCTTTCTAGGTTTTATTATGTGCGTTGTGGGGAGAAGGTTCTAGATTGCTAGTTCTAGTTTGTTTGGGGTGGAGGAATTTTGGTTTCTGTGACTCTGTAACAGAGAGAGAGGGACAAGAGATGGAAGGGCAGAAGAAGGTCAAAGAGACTCTACTGCTGAGGCCTCAGGAGCTCCTTAGTGCAAAATTTCCAGCATGTGAATGGGCCACACTTTGGGGTATTGGTTCTGAGTCGCAACATTTTTCTCCAGTTTACAGAGAAAATAGAATCCCAAGGAAACAGACTAAGGATGTGTTTGTCCTGAGTTGTGTGTAGGACTGGCCACACAATTTAGGAGGCCCAGTACAAAATGGAAATAGAGTCCCTAGTTAAAAAATCGGGGTGGGGGGGGAAATGGCATTAAAGTTACTAAAACATGAATCTTCTTTCTTCTGCTGTCTTTTTCTCAACCTCTCATGGTACTTTTTTCTTTGTGATTTGATGTCATGGTCTCCCGGTACGGACATAGTCGCAGGGCAAGCACAGCTTCTTCTGGAGACTAACAGACTCTCTCCTTGACCAGACTATAGTCAGACTCTTCTCCACTATGCCCCATCTTTGCTGCCACAACCCCACCACACCCCATCCTTGCTGGGCCTCATAGTCCAGTTGAGGAAGACTCCTTAGGAAGACTCCTAAGACAGTTTAGAGAGAATTGTCCACCCTTGATATGTGATACCCCTCAATATATGATCAAATTTCTCATTCTATTCTTCACGCTGATCCCTCTGGCCTGCCTTTAGCAAGAATCCTGTTAAGTTAGTTTATCAAGAATCCTCCTACCCTCAATGTCTCCTCTTAATTTTCTTTCCTGCTTCTTTTTTTTTTTTTTTTTTTAAGAATTATTTTGTTTAACTTTATTTATTTACTTTTAATTTGACCAGAGAGTGAGAGAGAGAGAGCGCAAGAGAAGTAAGTCACCAGGTACAGGACTCAAACCACAGTTGGCCATGTGGGAGTCCAGCACCCTTACCACCATGCGACCTGCTAGTCCCTTTTCTTTTTAAAAAGTCTGCTCATTTATTTCTTCCATAGTGAGAGAGAAGAAAGGAGAGAGAGAGAGAGAGAGAGAGAGAGAGAGAGAGAGAGAGAGAGAGAGATTTGCCTCTAATAGGGTCTTTTTTAAAAAAAAGAATGATTTTTTATTTAATTATATTTATTCATTCATTTATTTTATTTTGACCAGAGACTCAGAGAGAGAGGGAGAGAGAGAATGGGAAAGTGAGAAAGCAAGCCATCAGGTCTGGGACTTGAACCGTGGTTGGCCATGTGAGAATGTCCAGTGCCTTAACCACCATGCTACCTCCTGGTCCCCGGTCTTTCTTTTTTTAATTGCCAGAAGTGTCTTGTATTTGCCAGAGAGAGAGAGAGAAAGAGGGAGAGAGAGAAAGTATCCTCAGCAGGACATGGTCATACCACATCCCTTCAGGATTTTGGCCCCACATGCACATGGGTGTTTTATTGTGTTTTTCAATCCACTGGGCTGGGATTTGAACTGTGATCATCCGTATGGGATCTGGCTCTCTACACATAGTGCTTAAGCAGTGTGATCCAGGGCAAGCCCTCCAACAGTGTCTTGGAGCCATCTCTAGCCTCCTTCAGCCAGGATCGTGGACATGCTCAAGGGCAAGTGCACGCCCAGCATACTCAGAGAGGTCGCTGGAGTGGACTGGGAACCTGCCCATAGGAAACTGCCCAGCGCTTTACTGCTGGGCCATTATCTGGCCTCTCCCCTTAATACTTTCCCATTCACTGACTCCCAACTCTGATCAGGGGGATAAATGCCTACTTGACCTTAAGTTGAGTTGAGCGCTCTTTCTTCTATTGAAATAGCCTTGACACATATTGCCATTGTCCTGAATAATCTTCCTTATCATTTTAGGAATTGCCAGAATAATGTTTTCCTTAACAGTTTCAGTGCTGTGATTCAGGTAGTGTTAGATTTATCACCCCAAATTCTCTAACCCAACGCTCTCAGTGCACACCTTTGAAGATTTTGTCTTCACTGATTGATTGGGATCACATTCCCAAGTCTGACTCCTGAGCAGGGCTGCAGGTGACAGTCCACTCTGTTAAACCGTAAGGACAGACTTTGGGAGGCCTCTTTGTTCTCTTTATTTGATCCTGCCTTTCCCATGGGAATGCTTCGGTAGACTGAAAACCCCGTTCTCAAATCCCTGCTGACTGTATGCTTCATTAGTGCTGTGCTAACTCTGCTTCCCTGCTCGTTGGCATGGTTTTACTAGGGATAATTCGGAATTTATGATCTCCACAACTAGCTCCTTGGAGACCTCTCCTTTCCTATCACCGCTGCTCTTCCTTCCTTCTTTTACCTCCTTCAGTCTTCCCTTCCACTCCCAGAATCCTTTGATAGATTCTCTTCAGACCCTCACCTCTTCTGTCCCATTGTCCACCCCATCAGAACTTCCCTTTCTTTGTCAGGCCCTAAGCTCCTTAGAGTCACTGGACTTTTTTATTTTTATTTTTTTAAAGAATTTTTAAATTTAATTTTATTTATTCATTCATTTATTTTAATTTGACCAGAGATAGACACAGAGAAAGAGAAAGAGAGGGAAAGTGAGAAAGCAAGCCACCAGGTCCGGGATTCGATCCATGGTTGGCCATGTGAGAATATCCAACGCTTTAACTACCACACCACCTGCTGGTCCCCGTCACTGGACCTTTGGGTCCATTACCCCTGCCAGGTGCTCTTAGGGACTCGGGGACTTCTGAAAGCAGCTACCTGAAGCTGAAAAGGAAAAAAAAAACTACTTGGAAACAGACTGGGTTTTTATATACTCAGATGGGCTTTGGAGACATCCACATAGCTGCTTGATATTCCCTGTCTTTGCTTAAAATTTAGTACACAGCCCCCATGTTTAATACACAGTACATGGAAAGGATCAGCAGGTGGCGTGGTGGTGAACGTGCTGGACTTCCACATGGCCAACTACGATTTGAGTCCCAGACCTGGTAGCTTGCTTTCTCACTTTCCCTCTCTCTCTCTCTCTCTCTCTCTCTGTGTGTCTCTCTCTGGTGAGTGCATGTGCCCTATACCAAATTAAATAATGATAATAATAAATAAAATTAAATAAGTAATTAAAAAAAGTCACATGGAAAGAAAATCTTGGAAGTTTTCTCCATGAATATTAGTAAGAACGTTTAGTCTTCTATTAGTAGGTAGTTCCAGCTTGTCCCATTCCCAGAAACACAATTCACATAAAAAATATTGGACTGTTGGAAAAATCATGACCTTTTTTTTTAATCTATTTTTCTATGCAAAAATGCATCATGACTTTTCTGACAACCCAATATAAAGCGGAGCAAAGGTGGAGTCATCTATTCTATAAAAACTGTTGAGTTTTGTTTTAATGTATTTAGCTGACTCATGGCTAAGATTTTAGAATGAAGCTATAAAGTCTCTATTTGTGACTATTCATGTATGTATGTAGTATTTTTTAAAGTGTGTTTATTTGTTTCTTCCATGAACAAAAGGACACAGTGAGATAGAGAGAGAGCACACCCAACAAGGTTCTAATGTCACGATCCATCACCAGGCTAGTTTATGAGTCAGCGCATGCCTGTTTACTCAGGGAGGCCTCTAGACGTGAACTGGGAACCTACCCAGGTAGGTCAGCTTCAGAGAACATTTTACTACTGTGCCACTGTCCAGCCTTCTGTATGAATGTATTTATGTTTTATATATATATATAATATTTTTTTGTACAACCAAATGGTATTACCAAGTTAATCTTTAAAATTCTGTAAAGGAACACTGTTCAAATTGACTTAGAGATAAATAAATGCTTATATAAATTAAATATTCCTAACACTCTCGGAAATAGGGAGCAGCAGATGACATAATGGTTACGTTGCTGGACTCCTAAGTAGTCAACTGTGGTTTGAGTCCTGGATCCGGCAGCTTTAAAATTCACACCGGGCTTGTGTGCATACATGCCCAAAATCCTGAGAGGAGAATGGAGGAGAAGGGATTGCAGTAGGCCATCTCCCCTGGTGGGGGGTTTTGGGGGGGTGGGGGGAGTGTTGATTTTTTGCTTTCTGTCTCTCTGTCTCTCTGGCAAGCACACATGACCTATAGCAAAAGCCTCTCCAAAAACAAAAACAAACAAACAAACAAAAAACCTCTAAGAAATATAAGAACTAATATAAATGCTTTTCAAGTTCATGAGGGCAGAATAAATCTTTGATAAGTAGGACTAGTTTGGTTTAATAAAAATAGGTATGCCTTCTAACTTTCAGCATTAAATATAAGCATTTTATTTTACTTGGGGTTACTAGTCAAATAAGATATTATATTTATATAGATATATGCTTGAGATTATAAAAAGTATAATCCAAGTAAACAAATGTATGGGCCCAGCAGGTGGCATGGTGGTTAAAGGTGCTGGACTCCCACATGGCGGACCATGGTTCAAGTCCTGGACCTGGTGGCTTGCTTTCTCACTTTCCCTCTTGCTTTCTCTGTCTCTCTCTCTGATCAAACTGGAAGAAAATAATAATAATAAATACAGTTAAATAAAGTAATTCTTAAAAAACAAACAAAAAACCCAAATGTACAAGTCATGACGTGGTAAAATAGATTACTTGATATTAATTATTTCATGTATATCAAACACAGCAGGTTTTGTTTTTAAAAAGGCATGTAGTTACCATTTTTAGATTTTTGCTTTTGTGTTTCTTGCTCAACATGGATACACTGTAAAGACAGTTATCAGGAAAATAAGATGAGATGATGACTAGTTGTGTTTAATGATATAATATGTCAGCTCAAAAATATTTAATTTTCAAAATCTTTCTGGTAAATTGTAATTGTAGAGTTATGCTAAGTTAAGTAACAGATATTCATTGAATGTTTAATTTTTTTTTTTTTTTAGGTTTTTGCCATGGGCGTGTACTCTTACAGAGAAGTGAGGGAAAGTGAGAAATAACCCTACAATCCCTTTTCCTCCATTCTCCTCTTGGGATTTTGGGCATGTACGCTTATGTGCCCAGTGTGATTTTCAAGCCAACAGGTTCTGGACTTGAAACACTCCTTTGGCTAGGTGGGAGTCCAGCGTCTTAACCACCATGTCACCTGCTGGCTCCTGCTATGTATATTTTACTACTACTTAAAAAGCTGTTAAGAAATCTAACCACTGGGGCCTACAGGTGGCACAGAGGTTAAGGCACTGGACTCCCACATGGCCAATCACGGTTCAAGTCGTGGCTTTGGCAGCTTGCTTTCTCACTTTCTCTCTCTCTCTTGCTCTGTGGTCAAATCTGAAACAAACAAAAATGATGATGAATGAAATGAAATGAAATAATTCACCAGAGAGAGAAAGAGACAGGTATCCCCAACAGGGCCTTCACACTGCATTCTACTCACAGCCTCTGCCAGCCAGGGTCACAGGAATGGGCACACACACCTGGTGTGTACAGGGAGACCCTGGGATAAGAACCTGGGACCTTTGCATGAGGGTCCAGTATTGCAGACTTGCATTACCACCATGCTACCAACTGGCCCCCAAACCAATTTATTAAACCAATAAATTAATAAATGGTTATTGAACTATAAAAGGATTTGTCAATTTTCAATGATTTCCTTTAAGTAAGACTGTCTCCTAAAGCTTTAGTATCCCTTCACAAATCATTAAACATTTGTTAAAACATTCAAGAGTATGTGAAAAGAAAAGGAGAAGAAAAAAAGAGAATGCAGTAGGGACCTTTGCCAACCCAGGCCCTTATTTTAATTTTTGTTTTGTTTTTATTTTGCTACAGGGCACATGTGCTCATGGGAGAGAGAGAGAGAGAGAGAGAGAGAGAGAGAGAGAGAGAGAGAGAGAGAGAGAAAGCACCACGGGGGATGGCCATGCTGCAATCCCTTCTCCTCCATTCTCTTGAGATTTTGGAAACACATGCACATGCACCTAGTATGTTTTTCAAGCCACTGTGTCTGGAACTCAAACCATACTGTTGGCCATGTGAAATCCAGCCATAGTAACCACCAGGCCACCAGCTGGACCAAGGCCTAGCTCCTTTTTATTTTAGAGGTTTTTGACTTAGCGCATGTGCACTCACGGAGGGGAGAAAGAGAGAGAAAGCGAGAAAGAGAGAGAGAAAGTGAGAAATCACTCCTCAGGAGGGATGGCCACTCCACAGTCTCCTCCTCCTGAGATCTTGGGCATGCGCACACATGAACTTGGTGTGAGTTTCAAGCCAGTAGGTTCAGGATTTGAACTATTGTTGGTCATGTAGGAGTCTGGCAATGTAACCGCTACGCCACCTGCTGGCCCCAGGACTATCTCTTAATAAGGCTACCAACCATTCTTTTTATTCTGTTTGTATGAGTTTTATCTTATTTTATTTTGAAGAAAATCCCAAACATGCCATCTACGTTCATCAATCGTTAATAATTTGACAGATTTTTCTCTCTCCCCCTTGGTATATGTATTTATTTTCATTTTATTATTTTTATAAGATATTAAAGATTAGAGGAGACATTGCAGATATCACGATGGCTTATCTGTAAATAAATTTAGCATGTATCTCATAAAAACAATAACTTTGCATTACATAGCTTCAGTGCAAGGATCTAATTCAGGAAGTTTAATGTTGATGTGGATTGAACAATGCATACACACATTTCTCCAGTTGTCCCATGGATGTCATTTGTAGAAAAATCATGATCTTTTCTAGCCAGCATCTGATCCAGGATCGTGCATTACATTTAGTCATCACGTTCTGTAATTTTCTATAGTAGGAGCAGTTCTCTAGCCTTTCATGACATGAACGATGTTGAAGAATGTAGGCCATGGAACCAGCAGATAGTGGCAGCTAGCGTCATGGTTACATTGCTAGACTCCCGTGTAGTTGACTGCTGTTTGAGTCCTGGACCCGGTGGCATGCCTGCATGTGTCCAGCGTTGAGTTTTGAGCTGTTGGTCCGGGAATCATGGCCCCCTCAGCCCCCCATGTGGGAGTCCAGCGACGTAACCATTAAGCCATCTGCTGATCCCAAGGCATTCTTTGATATAGCAGGTAACTCAGGAATAAATTTGTTTTATGCATGTCAGTGTGTTTTATTTTTGACCCACACAAGACAGAGAAAAGGCAATTTAAGAGATAAAGAAAAATAGAAACAATTTCGTAAGACTACACTACTGCTTAATGCAAGAAGACTATCTTCAAGATAAGGATTTAGACAGTAAAGGAAACTTTTCAAACAAGTACGATTACAAATAACTGAGAATAAATACTGATTGGTAATAATTAGGGATTACTGAGAAAGGTACCAGGTTGGTTTTGAGTGTTTATTTATTTCAAGCTTATTAAAATTTTCATTTAAAATGGATGGGATCATTCTAACTGTATAAGTAAAATACTTTTTTTTCTTAAAACTTTGACTGTCCTAATATTTTTCTGTTTCTAATACTTTAAGTCTAGCTACAATCCACAGAACTATGGGGTCATTACTCATGTAATGGCAGGGTATAGTAATTGCACATAATAAACTCAAAAGAAACATACCCAGATGCTGAACTTGCAAAAATAAACATATTAAGTGGGAAAACCCTTACTTCAGTGGTTCTAAACCCTGAGAACTCACAAAAAATGACTAGGAGCACCAAACCTCCCAGGACCAGGCCACCTCAACCTAGTTGTATGAGAGGTCTTTAAGAAATTCATGGGAAATGTATATTCTGAGAAAACTATACATGCATTTCAGTTTTTTTTTACACCAAAATAATTTTGCACTGTTATTTCCATTTTTCACCTACTCTTTTAAAAAGCATATTTATTTATTTATCATCTTCTTTATTCCTCCATAAGAGAAAGTGTGAGAGAGAGAGACAGAGAGAGAACCAACAGGGTCTTGTCATGCCACGATCCTCCTTTCCCAGCCCTCCAGCTAAGGATCCTAGAAACATGTACATGTGGCTGGTATATTTCTAGGCCAATCTGGAGACATGAACTCACCATTGGCCATGTGACTTCCAGCACGACAGTCGATAATGCTATGGGCCACATCACCTAAGCTGGGCCACTACGGATCTTTCCTTTCAGGGGCCAGCAGGAGTCATGGTGGTTAAGGGCGCTGGACTCCCACATGGCCAACCTTGGTTCAAATCCTGGACCTGGCAGCTTACTTTCTCACTTTCTCTTTCTCTCTCTCTCTCTATCCCTCACTGGTCAAATTAAAATACATAAATAAATGAATAAATAAAATATTTAAAAAGTTCAATAAAATAATTTGTTTTTTTAAAAAAGGATCTTTCCTTTTAGTCAAACAGCTATGATGCCATGAGAGCTAGGTGTGGTGGCGTACACCTGTAACCCTACCTACTTGGGAGACTGAGACTGAAAGGATTGTGACATAGCACGATTGTCTAAATAAAGAAAAACAAAAAAGAACTTGTGATGCTTCCCTAATGTTCATTTATTTTCTTCTAAAGGGTCATGATTACATGCGAACACCGCATTTCTTTTCATTTGAAAAATGTGCCTGATGAGTTTTATTGCATCGTGTCAGCAGAGCCATACAGAGCTCAGACAGGTGCCGTGTAATCTTCTCTTAGCTCCTGGGCGATGCAGTAATCCCCCCTGATGTCGGACAATACTGACTTCACATCCATTATTGGGTGTCTTTGAAAATAAAGTGAGCAGCAGCTTTTGGTAATAGATGTGCTTCCACAGAGACAGAAACTAAAATTGCAATAATAGTTCAATTGTAACAAATAGGACTGAAAACAGTGGTTTTACTACACAAGAAGCTTAAGCTTGTTTGAAGCATCAAGCCCAAAGACAGCTTCCAAACCTGCTGAGTCAATATGACAATGACCTGATTCAGGTTTTGCTATCTTCCAGACACCTGATTTGGACATGATGACAGGAGAAAAATAATGATTATTTTTCAGTTTTGTTATCTTATTTTAGAAGAGAGATTATTATAACCAATTCCCTGATTTATTATGTAACTGAAATAACTGTCAACAGAGAGCTCCAATAATTATGTCCATTACAAGGAGAATATGCCAAGCTGATCTGAAAAATTCTCCAGAAGAAAAATTAAGAGTGGTAGTCAATCACTAGACAGTTGTTTTCCTCTGCCCCAGTTTTTGATTTTGTTCAATTTTGTAAGAGTAATTGCTGAATGGTAAAGAAAAAGTTTCAGTGTCAACAACATAAACATGGCCTTTACTGTGAATTTTATGAGTCCCTGAGTAGGAGAGAGGCATTGTATTTCTCCAAGACTGCTGCAGGATTTTAATTTCAAAAGATTATGGTGGACAAGAGAAACAGGAAAAGGGAACCCTTCTCCTTTCAGAGTGTTCTGTGGTATAAAGGGCTCAGGATAAGATTTGGAAAGATTTAGGTTCTACTCCCAGCTCTCTTGATAAGTGGCTCGATGACCACTAAGAATAGAGGCTGACCCAACTTCTGTTGCAGTTGGTATTGTGCTGGACTGCGGAGGAGATGCCACATGCCAACTGTGGTTAGAGTTGCTGGCCCAATTGGCCTGAGATTGTGCTGGGTTCACGCACATGGGCCCAGGATCTTGGTGGGATAGACGACTAGAGGAAGTAGACTGCAGTGTGACTGAACCCTGTGGAGGATTCTCTCTGTTTCTCTCATGGAAAAATAATTAAAAAAGAATGAGACCATTAATGGAACAAATCTGCATATAAAATAGTATGTAGAAAAGTATAAAAAGAGGGTCTCGCGGGTGTGTGGTGGTTAGGGCTCTGGATTCCCACATGGCCGATTGTAGTTCATGTCCTGGATCTGATGACTTGCTTTCTTGCTTTCCCTCTCTCTCTCTGTCTCTCTCAGTTAGTTAAAAATAATAAATAAAATTAAACAAATAATTCTTTGGGAAAAAGCATAAAAAGATAAACAAGGAAATGATGCAGAATCTGAGAACACATTAAGCTAGAGTAGATTTAGATTTAGAATGGCTATGTTGCTTTAAAAAAAACTGTACTTGAATATAATCAACCTCTAGATTTAGATATCATACAATTTATTTTATAAATACTTCACTAAACATCAAATTTTCTACACAATGTATTTGTATGAAGGATAGAGGAACAAGTTAAAGGACCACAAGGAAATAATCTGCCAAATGCAGAATGGGGAGATCTGAAAAAATATGTCGGTTTCTATAACAAATGAGTCCGTTTCTATAACAAAGTTTCCTTTTTATATATAAAAGGAAAAGGTGTGTGTATTGGGGCTCTTACAGAATAAAAAAGACTTAAGAACCATAATGAAAAAAATGCATAATGTAGAAAATATTTTTATCCTGATTCAAACAAATCAATTGTGAAATACATCTTTGAGACTGCTGGGAATTTTTAAAAAGAATTATTTATTTCATTTTATTTATCATCATTATTATTTTTGTTTAATTTGCTACAGGACACATGAACTCACAAAGAGAGACAGAGAGAGAAAGAGAGAAAGCAAGCCACCAAGTCCAGGACTCAAACCATGGTTAGCCATATGGGAGTCTAGAGCTTTAACCACCACACCACCTGCTGGCTCCCAGACAGCTGGGAAATTTATAGATTTCTTTGGCATTAGTTACTAAGGTACTATTGATCATTTTATTAGGTATGATAACAGGATGGTAGATGAATCTAAAAAAATGGTCTTGTTAGAGATGTTTAGTAAAGTGTTTATGACAGAAATTTTATATTTGAGACTAAATTTTTCAGTACAGAGAAGGAAAGAAAGAAGGAAGGAAACATGGGAGGGAGGATTAAATAAAAAGAAAGTATATAGGGGAGAGATAAGTGAAGCAAGACTGATAAAAAATTTTTAAGAATTATTTTAGGGACCAGCAGGTGGCATGGTGATTAAGGTGCTGGACACTCCCACATGGCTGACCATGGTTCAAGTCCTGGACCTGGTGGCTTGCTTTCTCACTTCCCCTCTTTCTCTCTCCATCTCTGTGTCTCCCTCTGTCAAAATTAAAAATGAATGAATGAATGAATGAATAAATAAAATTTAAAAAAAGAATTATTTTATTTAACTTGATTTATTTATTTACTTATTTTAATTTGACCAGAGAGGGACAGAATGAGAGAGAGAGCGAGAGAGAAAGTGAGAAAGCAAACTGCCAGGTCCAGGACTCAAACTGTGGTCAGCCATGTGGGAGGAGAGGAGATTGCGGCAAGGTCATCCCCCCTGGGGGGGTCATTTCTCACTTTCTCTCTCTCTCTGTCTCTATTCTTCTCCGGTGAATGAGCATGTGTTATAGCAAGCTTAAAAAGAAAATGTAAATGCTAAATATGCCATATAAGTGAATTGATCAAAAAATTTTCACAAACTAATAACAGTGCATCCCTAACCCAGATCAGGAGAGAAAACAGTACCCAGCAGCTCCCAGTGTGTACTCACCAGTCACTCCTTCATAGCCATCACAAACCCCTTTCTGTGCCCTCACCCCTTTTTATTTTTGCCACTTTTAAACATTGTACAAATGGAATTATGCAGTATGATTTTTTAAAAAAATAATTACTTTATTTCACTTTATTTTTATTTATTTTAATTTGATGAGAGAGAGATGGAGCAAGAAAGAGAAAGTGAGAAAGCAAACTGTCAGGTCTGGGACTTGAACCATGGTTGACAATGTGGGAGTCCGGCACCCTTAACCACCAATCCACCTGCTAGCCCCTGCAGTATGATATTTTTATATTTACTTTTCTTTTTTATGGACAATAAAATTAAAGTACATGCATATTTTGGTGCAAAAATTTTGAAATCTGTGCATAATTTTTTCTTTTTAAAGAATTGTTTTTATTTAACTTTATTATTATGATTTTAATTTGACTAGAAAGGGACAGAGAGAGAGAGAAGGTGAGAAAGCAAGCCGCCAGGTCTGGGACTCGTACCACAGTCAGCCATGTGGGAGTCCAGCGCCATTAACTACCATGCCACCTGCTGGCCCCGTGTATAATTTTTTCTTAATAGACCTTCTCCATGAGCATTCTCAAGACCCCACATGCTGGCATGTACGATAGATGTTTTCATCAAAGCATTTTCCGTTGTTATTCCACAGATAATAAAATGGAAGGTGAAAGAGAGTTTAAAACCTGCTCCAAATCACACAGTGATGTGACAGGACCAAGTTCTGGGCATCTCTGTCCTGCAAGAGCCTATGAATTAGTAAGAAAGGCTCAGTATATATTTACCTTCTTCTTTTTCTTAAGAATTATTTTATTTTAACTTTATTTATTATTATTATTATTATTTTCCAATTTGACCAGAGAGAGAGCAGTAAAGTGAGAAAGGAAGCCACCAGGTCTGGCACTTGAACCACGGTTGACCATGTTGGGAGTCCAGCACCTTTTTTTTTTTTGGAGAGATTTTTGCTACAGGGTGCGTGCACTCACCAGACAGACAGAGAGAGACAGAGAGACAGAAAGCAAGAAATCACCCCCCCAGGGGGGATGGTCACGCCACAATCCCTTCTCCTCCATTCTCCTCTCGGGATCTTGGGCACGCACGCACACGCGCCCGGCGTGAGTTTTAAGCCACCGGGTCCAGGATGCGAACCGCGGTCAACTACGTGGGAGTGCAGCGACATAGCCATTACACCAACTGCTGGTTCCTTTTTTTTTTTTGGAGTCCAGCACCCTTAACCACCTGCCGACCCCTATATTTACCTTCTTTTTTTTTTCTTTTTTTGGAGAGGTTTTTGCTATAGGGCGCGTGCGCTCGCCAGCCAGACAGAGAGAGACAGAGAGATAGAAAGCAGGAAATCACCCCCCAGGGGGGATGGCCACGCCGCAATCCCTTCTCCTCCATTCTCCTCTTGGGATCTTGGGCATGCACGCACACGCGCCCGGCGTGAGTTTAAGCCGCCGGGTCCGGGACTCAAACCGCGGTCAACTACGTGGGAGTCCAGCGACATAGCCATTACGCTAACTGCTGGTCCCACCTATATTTACCTTCTTTAACTTGACATGGTTGGTAAAACATTTCCATGTTGAGGTTGCTGTTCTTTTCATTGCTGAGTAGTATTTTATTGTGTGAGTATCTCATGGTTTATCCACTCTCTCTCTCTCTCTCTTTTTTTTCCCCCAGATTTTTCACTATAGGGCACGTACGCTTGCCAAAGAGAGAGACAGAGACAGTGTGAGGAAAAATGAGAAATCACTCCTCAAAGGGGATGGCCACATTGCAGTCTCTTCTCCTTTATTCTCTTTCTGGGATTTTGGGCATGCACAGATATGTATCTGGTGTAATTTTCAAGCCACCAGGTCCAGGACGCAAACATGGTTGACCATGTCGGAATTCAACACCTTCACCACCATGCCACCTGCTGGCCCTGTTCTCTATTTTTTTTTTTTAAGTTTATTTATGTATTGATTTCATGAGAGAGAGAGAGAACCTAATGCCACATTATTCAGATTAATATTAGTATATTTAAGGGCATCGTTGAAATCTTTCTGTTTATGTTATGTATACATGTTAATTTTCCTTTCAGTTAGGTTTCATCCCAGAGGTTTTCTGTATTATGTACCTGTGTGCTGTAACTGAAATGATTGATGCCCTGCAGGCCTTTCTAACAACAACATGCATATTAAGACTGCCCTCTGCCCAGTGCTGTTTACAGCTTGTCTTTTTGCTTTGTGAACTGCCTGACATTTTTACTCCAAGAGTCATTTATCACTGAGGGTCATTCCGCAGTAATCTGCCAGCTACTCTTTCTCCTGTGTACCATAGCTAAGCTTCCTTTCTTGAATTATCACTGGTTATGATACCAGCTCTCACAAGTTGGTTACATAAATTTTTTAAAAAATGAACTTTAAACTAAAATTTTTGACTTTTATCTTTTTGCAGTGTAGGCGTGGGACCAAAAAGAACACTTTTGGAGGCTATCTTTACGGGAAACAGAAAAGGCTGTGGCCTAGGCGGCAGGTGCTGACGTGGAGTCGAAAGAAATGACTAGCAATATTAGTACCTGACGTTCTTCTGCTCACTCTGGTTCGGAAAATGGGACTTTCTCATTGTGGGTGGCACTCGATATAATAAGAAGATGGTGGAACCAGACCTAAAACGGAAAGAACACGAGCTCTTCATAAAGCTATGAACCCTGACAGAGTGCCCACTCAGGTAGAATTCTAGCATGTTCCAGGAGTCATGCTCATACGACTTCTTACAGGAACGATTATCTGGAACTGGGGACTAACAGACTTGGTAGCTCAAAAGAATTTGCTCTAAAAACTTTAATAATTAGAAATAATATATGGCCTACAACATATTTTTGCTCAGGATAAAAATCTTCATAAAGAGACTGGTTTACAGAAATCGACCCAAAAGTCTTTCAGAGGGGAAACATCTAAGAAAGACCGTCACTTTGGATGGTTTGGCCAATTAACTTAGAAATAGGAAATATCCTTGACATTTTTCCTCTGAGAAGAAAGACTTTGGGTGACAGTGTTTTTAATGTTGCTGTTGTTTGGGGTTGTGGAATTTTCTTCTTTTCAAGCCCTCGAGCAATGGGAAATGGCCTTGAACCTCATCTCTGCCGTTTCATACCTCCTACATGTGTGTATCTACCTTTTGGGTCATTGTCCTCCCCCCCCTTTTTTTTTCATCTTAAAGTCATTTTGCTATCCTGTCATTTGAAAACTGCTATTTCCAAAGGCCTGTCCCAGTTGTCTTTTAGATACTGATTACAATCAAAAGAAGAAAAAGTAAAATAAACTTTAAAAGGGAAAAATCCAAACCATTTAAATCGGTGCCATAAAACTATTTTAGAAAACCAGCTTTCTATATTTTAATGCTTTCCATGTCTGAGGCACTTCTCCAGACTTTGGTGCTATAATTGTAACACCATCTTGACACTTCTACTTTTAAGCCACAAAGTTTTTGTGCCTTTTCCCTTTTCAAAGAAAAAAATCAGCCAGAGCCAAGTGACCGCTCTGCTCACTCATGGTGTGGAGGGAATGGCGGCGGCAGAGGGAGTTCACGGGACCACGCAGATCCACACCCTGCGCTTCCGTCAGTGTGGGAGTGGGGAAGGCTCTGGAGAAAGGCGGAGAATGGCTGAAGGTCGGATCTGCTCTGACAGGGGACCAGGGGACACTGTCTTCAAGGGCAGAACAGCAGGGAGAGTCCTTTGTGGCCCCTGCGGACGTGCAAATTGCTCCCTGAGAGTAGACCTGGCTGCAAAGGGGCCTTTTCCCCATTGATTTGGAGAATCTCACCTGGCTGTCACCCCGCTCCTGCTCCGGCACCAACCAGTGTCTAAGCAGGCCGTGACCGGCCACCACAGGTCACAGCCATGACTGCCTGGCAGGCTTTTGCCCATCCCACCCTGGAAGGGGCACTTGTCCAGGTGACATCCGACCTTCTTGCCAGCCTTTCTGGGACAGAAGTTTTGAGGTGTAAACAACTCCTTAAGCACATAGTTTGGGATTGTTGTAGAAGGGATAGGAACAGATAGAGATTAACAGGTTTTTCTCAAGACTTTCTTAAAAAAAAAATAAAAGCAGTCAAAAAAGGAAAAAAGGAGCTGTGGTAAGCAAAGCGGGGGTAACTATTTATAACAGAAAGAAGAAAGGAATCTCGTATTTACCAAATGCCTCACACACGCCGGGTCCATTTCTTATACATGTTATCTCTCAGCATCAGGAAATCCCAAGTAGTAACTGTCTTTATTTTCCCAACGGGTAAAGGTTCTAGAGCTAAAAATAGATACGTAAATTGCTCAAGGTCGCATGGTTAATAAATGCTGGTGGCAACTCTCAATTATTACTCTCTCACTCTGCCTTTTTTTTCTTTTAAGACTTTTGCCATCGGGTGCATTTGCTCACTGGAGAGAGACACAGAGACAGGGAAAGTGAGAAGTTGCTCTCCCTCCCCACTACCCCGGGGACGGACACCTACAATCCCTTCTCTTCCACTCCTCTCAAGATTTTGGGCAAGCTCATATGTGTGCCAGGTTTGTTTCATTTTGGTTTTGAATTATTTATTTTATTTTATTCATTATCATCATTAATATTATTATTTAATTTGACCAGAGAGATGGAAAGTGGGAAGGTAAGCCGCCATGTCCAGAACTTAAACCACAGTCTGCCAAGTGAGAGTCCAGTGCCTTAACCACCATGCCACCTGCCAGTCGCCCTTTCCCTCTCCCTGTGTGTGTGTGTGTGTGTGTGTGTGTGTGTGTTTTAGAGAGATTTTTTGCTATAGGGTGTATGGGCTCACTAGAGAGACAGAGAGAAAGCATCCCCAGGGGGATGGCTATGCTGCAATCCCTTCTCCATTCTCTTCTCGAGATTTTGGGCATGCATACACACATGCCTGGTGTGAGTTTTAACCTGCAGGATCCAGGGCTCAAACCATGGTTGACTACGAGGGAGTCCAGTGACATAATGATTACGCCATCTGCCAGTCTCTCCCCATGTGTGTGTGTGTGTGTGTTTTTAAGAATTATTTTATTTTACCTTATTTATTATTATCATTTTCCCGTTTGGTCAGACAGAGAGAGAGAGAGAGAGAGAGAGAGAGAGGGAAAGTGAGAAAACAAACCACCAGGTCCGGGACTCAAACCCGGTCGGCCAGTGGGAGTCAAGCACCTTAAATCACCATGCCACCTGCCGGCTCCTCCCCATGTGTATTTTAAATGTCAGGGACTTGGACCACAGACTCAGCCGTGAAAGACCTAGCACTTTAACCACCACACCACCAGCTGGCCCTGTTACAACTCAATTTTTTTTTTTTAAAAGAATTATTTATTTAATTCCATTTATTATTATTTTTAAATTTGACCACAGATAGAAAAAGAGAAAAGGGAAAGTGCGAAAGCAAGCCACCAGGTCTTGAACTCCAACCAGGGTCAGCCACGTAGGAATCCAGTGTCCTTATTCACCATACCCCTTCTGCCCCCACAAGTTACAACTCTTAATGACCAGCTTTTTTAGTTTTCACATCGATACTTCCTGTCTCCAGATCTGACACAGGAGACCTGGGGTCTGGATGTGGGGCAGAGACTACTGGCTTCCTTCCAAAATTTATTTTCTTTATTTCTTTCTTTCTCTTCTTCTTCTTCTTCTTTTTTTTTTTTTTTTTGCTATAGGACATGTGCACTTGTGAGAGACAGAAAGTGAGAAATCACCCCCTGGGGGGATAGCCACACTGCAATCTCTTCTCTTGGGATTTTGGCCATACATGCACAAGCCAGGCATGAATCGTAAGCCGATGGGTCCAGTACTAGAACGGTGGCCGACTATATGGGAGACATAACCATTACGCCATCCACTGGCCCCCCAAAATCCATTTTTTTTTTTTAAGTAGTTTTTTTTTTTTATTTTTATTTAACTTTATTTATTATTATTATCATTGTTATTTTCCAGTTTGATCAGAGAGAGACAGAGAGAGAGAGAGGAAGTGAGAAAGCAAGCCACCAGGTCCGAGACTTGAACCATGGTCAGCCATGTGGGAGTCCAGCGCCCTTAACCACCATGCCACTTGCCAGCCCCCCAAAATCCATTTTTTTAAAAGCAGAATTCCTAATTTAGGTTTTAAAAAAATACAAAAACAAACAAACAAAAAAACAAAAAAAGAATTTTGATTTGAGCTGAGCACATGGCTACTCAGCTGACAGACTAGGACTCCCAGACTTGCTTGGGCATAGGTCACATGACTGCATTCTGGCCCATGACGGGTAAGCAGGAGCGCCATATGGAACTTCAGGAAGTTCTGTACAGGGAGGCCAGGCGTCTCTTTCATCTCCTTCTTCCTTAGTGCTACCTAGAATGTGGATATGATCCTGAGCCACACTGGTTCCTTGGGAATAGACATTAAATATGGCTGAACAGAAAGCAGGAAGGAGGCTGAGTCCCTGACACACTCTCTCCCTCCAGACTTCCTTTTTCACAAGACAGAAATGATCTATCTAGTTTAAACCACTGTGTGGGTTTTCTTCTATTGGATTGTCGTGAAAGTCATGCTGCATTTTTGCATAAAGTCACATGTAGTTTTGCATAGAAAAACACAGGAAAGAAAAAGGCAGGAAAGTTGTGACTTGACAACCTAGTATTTATTACACTTGCATGTGAGCGATTCAGAGCGTGTGCTATCTACGGACCCCCACCTCTAGCTTCTTCTCTCCTCCTACCTCAGTACCCTCTGGTTCCCCCTTTTTCTATCCCAAGCCAATTTCACACTAGGAAAATTATTGCTTCTATCTGACACTGAGTCTTAACCAGGATCCTCCGGTCCATGCTAGTAGATTCCTGTGACATAAAGTTTCATTTAAAAGATGCCAGGAGGTGGCTGGACTTCCACATGGCTAACCGCAGTTCAATTCCCGACCTGGTGACTTGAAAATGACGCCACATGCGTGTGCGCGCGTGCCCAAAATCCCAGGAAGAGAATGGAGGAGAAGGGATTGTGGTGTGGCCATTCCCCCTCCCCCCTTCCTCCCCCCCCATGATTTCTCACTTTCTCTCTTTGTTTCTCTCTGGTGAGTGAACACATCCTATAGCAAACACCTAAAAAAAAATAAAATAAAATAAAATAAAATAAATAAATAAATAAATAAATAAATAAATAAATAAATAAAAAGGGATAGAACAGGTCAGTTCTTTCTCTAGGGAAGTTCCCTAAGGAGGAGTTCCTTATCCTTTGCAGCTAATACTCTGCTTACCAAGGGGTATTGTGAGGAGTCTGCATTTGACAGGTCCCCAAAACTTCTACTCTACCTTTCTCTGGATCAGTGCGTACTTATTTCCTCTAAATTACATAACTAAGGGATATTAGTCACCTGCATGTTCCTTGAAGAAAGTGTGTTCCTATGCGATTTGCTCTTTTTTTTTAGGAGAGATTTTTGCTGTAGGGTGCATGAGCTTGCTGGAGAGACAGACAGAGACAGAGAGACAAAAAGCAGGGGGGGTGGCCATGCTGCAATCTCTTCTCCCCCTTCTCCTCTCAGGATTTTGGGCACGCAAGCACATGCACCCCTTGTGTTTCAAGCTGTCGGGTCCAGGACTCCAACCACAGTCAACTATGTGGAGTCCAGCGACATAACCATTATGCCATCTGCTGATTCATGTGACTTGCTCTTCTACCCAGAAAAGGAGAGTCACATTCTCATTCCCAGATATGCCAGCTTTGTGAACAGAGAGGTTGCCTGCATTTGTGTAGGTCCTACAGTGCAACAAGGGCGTTTCCCCTGAGGAAGGGCAAGGCCTTCTAATGAGCACAGAGGAGCTGTCTGATGGCCAAGCAGTTGCCCGAAGGGATATTCCTGCCCAGGTTCTGGATGGGGTCACTGGGCACCTATCTGTGACAGCAAGGCTTTAACCTCTATTAGTTTGTTTTCTTATCAATAAATATAAAGTCCCAGGGCCTATGTTTTCTCACTGATATGGTGAAGACACTATTCTAGATAGGCTTTTGTTTTGTTTAATTTTTTACTTGAGAGATTTTTGATGTAGGGCACATGTGCTTACCAGAGAGACAGAGAGACAGAAAGTGAGACATTACCACCCTCCCCACCCCTCTCAGGGGGAACAGTCACATCACAATCCCTTCTCCTCCATTCTCCTCTGAGGACTTTGGGCAGGCATGTACATGCATCTGGAGATTTTCAAGCCACTGGGTCTAGGACTTGACCTGCAGGTCAGCCATTTAAGAGTCCAGAGCCTTAACCACTCCTCCACCCGCTGACCCCTTTAGATAGGTTTTAAAGTTCTCCACAAAGTTTAAGAAATTCTGGCCTAGGGGATAGCAGATAGTGTGGTGGTTAAGGTGCTGGACTCCCCCATGGTTGACCTCAGTTCAAATCCTGGACCTAGTGGCTTGCTTTGTCATGTTCCCCTTCTCTCACTCTCTTTGTCTCTTTGGTCAAATTAAAAAATAACAATAAATAAAAATAACAAATAAAATTAAATAAAGACATAATAAAAAAAAAGAAATTCTGCCCTAATTTCTCTTTATAGGGACTCTTTGTGACTACTCAGTCTAAGTCACCCCTCCAGAGTCATTCTCTACGTCACCTTGTTGTTCTGTATCTGATCATCACCTAGAAGTTTTCTGCTCGTTATTGTTCATTTGTGTTGTCTAACTCCCTCCCTTCCACGCCTGAGCAGGAGCCTTATTCACCTTGTAAATTGCCATCTCCCTTATCACCCAAGAATTCCAGGCACAGGGTTAAGTTTTGGTATGATAACTGTTGACAAAGGACTGGAAGTTTGATGGCACTATGAAATTTAAAAAATTCTCCAAATTACAAAGTTCAATTATTAATAGTAATTTAGGGCTTTGATAATGCTTATATTTATTTCATCAAGAGACTGGCTTTTTAGTAAGCCACCTATCATATTTATACCTAGACTATCAAAGTTTACAAGGGAAGAAGATAAGAAAGCCTAAAGAAAAGCTGAAGGGCAAGTGTGCAAGGGAGAGGCTGCTGGTGGTTTCTTTGATTTTATGCTGCGCCTGGGTTGAAAATAGCAGTTGTGTTATTTTGCCTACTCAGAAGTACTGACTTAAATACACACCCCGAAGGTCATCAGTTCAGGCGTTTTGCCACGGTAGATGAAATCTACCAAATAATCGAGAGATCTCTACCTTGCTCTGAATCTGGGACGGAAATGCGCAGGTGGTTGGTGAATCTTTATTTGTGTTGTGTAGGGTTCCCCACCCCCGCCCCGATATTCTTCATTTCAAGAAAGGTCAGGTTTTCTTTCTTTCTTTCTTTCTTTCTTTCTTCCTTCCTTCCTTCCTTCCTTCCTTCCTTCCTTCCTTCCTTCCTTCCTTCCTTCCTTTCTTTCTTTTTCTCTTTTCTTTTTAAAAATTATTTCCTTTATTCTTAAATTTATTATTATTGTTATTTTAAATTTGACCAGAGTGAGCGAGAGATAGAGAGAAAGTGAGAAAGGAAGTTGTCATGTCCAGGACTCGATCCATGGCCAGCCATGTGGGAGTCCAGCGCCTTTAACCACCAAGCTACCTGCCGACCCTGAGAAAGGTCAGATTTTCCTCACTCCCTGTAACCTCTCTGGAGTAATCAGGCCAATCAGAAGCTCCTCTCTTCCAATCAAGCTAGTTTTTCACTGGATCCACATTTCAGAATCCATGCTGCTTGCTCTGTTCAGCAGTCAGTGTGTACGGGTATTTCCCCTGAAAGCTACAATCAATTCTTTTTAAAAGCCAACTTTCTTTCAAATTCATATAGATACTCCGTTCAGGCTTCAGACACATAGAAAAAATAAAGAGGAGAGCCAGCCCCATAGCACAATGGCTAAGCACTATGCATAGGGAGCCAGGTTCATGTGGCTTTCTGCAGTTCAAATCATGGGCCTGGCTGCTTGAAAAACACAGTGGGTGCTTGTGCATGTGTGCCCAAGTCCTAACGAAATGGAGAAATGCAGGGAAAAGGATTGCAGCATGACCATGTCTGATTGGGAAATGCTTTCTCTCTCTGGCAAGTGCACACGCTCTGCGGCAATGCAAAATAAATAAATAAAAGAGAAGAGGTAGAGAGAAAAATGGAAAACCATGGAAAGGAATACTTGGTCATGACGGCTGCTGTGAAATATTCAAATGCCAATGACATTACCCTGCTCATAAACAGAATAGCGATGTGCAAGAAACATTTGCAGGGTGTGATAAATGTCCTTAAAAGTGAAAAGGTGTAAAAATGAGATGAGCTAGAAGACAGACCAAGAGGAAAAAAGATGAAAATAAGCATCAGAAGAGAAGCCTTTCTGGTCATTTGTAGGATTTGTTAAATCACATTTTAAAAAGAGAAATAACCCAAGATAATTCATCTTTTCAGTATCTCAAAACTTTTCTTTTTTTTGGGGGGGGGGAGGAGATTTTTGCTATAGGACATGTGCGCTCACTGGAGAGACAGACAGAAAGTAAGAAATCACCCCCCCCCCCCCCCCCCCCCCCCCCCCCCCCCCCCGGGGGATGGCCACACTGCAATCCCTTCTCTTTCATTCTCCTCTTGGGATTTTGGGCACGCACGCATACGTACCTGGCCTGAATTTCAGGCTGCCGGATCTGGAACTCGAACCATGGCTGCCTATATGGGAGTCCAGTGAAGCAACCATTATGCCATCAGCTCGTCTTGAAACTTTTTTTTAAAAGATTTTTAACATAGGATGCATGCGCTCGCCAGAGAAGACAGAGACAGAGAAAGTGAGAAATCACTTCCCAGGAGGCATGTCCCTGCCCCAGTCCCTTCTCCTCCTTTCTCCTCCTGTGCTTTTCGTCACACACGCACACACGCTCAGCATGACTTTCAAACCACCAGGTCCAAAACTCAAACTGCAGTCGGCCATATGGGAGTCCAGTGCCTTAACCACCATATTACCAGCTGGTTTTGAAACTTTAGTTGTTTCAAAAAGCAGATATACATTAAGGAAGTCTTCTTTCTTTCTTTCTTTCTTTCTTTTTATTTTTTTGTTCGGCAGAGTCTCGCTATGTCACAATCCTCCTGCCTCAACTTGACAAGTGGCTGGGACTACAGGGGCACGTCACCATGCCCAGTTTTAATGGCTACTTTCCTTTAATTAATTAATGTATTTATTTTTTGTGACAGGGTGCATACACTCTCCAGAGAGAACAGAGACAGAGAAAGACAGAGAGAGAGTAAGAAATCACCCCCTGGGGGAATGGCCACACCGCAATCCCTTCTCCTCTATTCTTTCAGGATTTTGCACACCTATGCACAAGTGTCTGGCAGGATTTTCTTTTTTCTTTTTCTTTTTTTTTTTTTTAAAGAATTATTTATTATTATTATCATTATTATTTTCCAGTTTGATCAGAGAGAGAGAGAGAGAGAGAGAGAGAGGAAGTGAGAAAGCAAGCCACCAGGTCCGAGACTTGAACCGTGGTCGGCTATGTGGGAGTCCAGCGTCTTTAACCACCATGCCACTTGCCAGTCCCTGGCAGGATTTTCAAGTCACTGGGCCTGGGACTCTAACTGTGTTGGCCATATGAGAGTCCAGTGCCTTAATCACTACTCCACCTGCTGGCCCCCAATTTTTTTTTTTTTTTAAAATAAAGACTCTATAAGTTCAGGTTGGCCCCATGGCCTAGTGGCTAAGGGAATGGGATCCCACATGACTTAACTGCACAGTTTGAATCCCTGTGATTCAAGCCTGGCTGAAACCGGGGGTGGATCTTGGCCTCTAGACCCTGTCGGGGTGCTGTCTTTCTGTCTCTCTGTCTCTCTTGCTCATGGAAGAAATAAACTTTAAAAAAAAGTTAAGATTGGGCTTTAAGAACTAGTAGACCTAGGTGATAAATTGATTCTATTACTTATTCCTGAAGTCTTTAACAATCTACTTATATTCTGAGTTTTGGCTTCACTGGGTTTAAGATGGGGAGATTAACAGGTTTAAAATGGGAAGATTAACACCACCTCATACAGTTGTCAAAATTAACATAATATATTTGAAAGCATTTTGGTCTCTGCTGAGCACACAGGTATTCAAGAAATGTTAGTGTTCCCAGTTTACCTGCTCAGGAAATAAGCCTGCGTTGGATTTCTGCATGCCAAGTGCTCTAATTTAAAATAGTAACCACCTTTGGATTGTCTGAAATAAACCTCAAATAAAAGACATCCATGAGGGAAAAAATCAAGACTCAATTAACCATGAGATGTGTACTTACAAAGAAGATGATAAGTCTTTAAAGGTCAATAGAAGCCAGTTACCGGACTCAAATAGTTACTCTGAAGCCTAAAAAGTTTTGAAAAATGTAGGAGTCTTGGTATCAGGATATCATGATAACGTCCATGATTGCTACATAGATCTGAGCTTTCTAGTTCTATAAGAATAAGCCAGGGTTTGGGGCCAGCAGGTGGCGTGGTGGTTAAGGTGTTGGAATTCCCACATGACTGATTGAAGTTCCAAGTTCAAGTCCCGGACCTGGCTGCTTGCTTTCTGACTCTCTCTCTCTCTGTCTTTCTCTGGCAAAACTCATGTGAAAAATAAATAAATAAATAATTCTTTGGGGGGAAAAAAATTAAGCCAGGGTCAACAGGGCTCAGGCTGAGCTGATAAGCTTGGCTTCTGACTTGACTTCTCTCTGAAATGACTGCTATTTCATGAGCTTCAACAATGCCACAAATGCTCTTTTCTACATGTGACATTTTTGATAAACTTCCAAGTTTCAAACTGGGCAAGAGATGCAGATTACAAGCATAATTTGCTTAGAGTGAACAGTGCATTAGCTCCATTACGGCCCCCCTCAGGACTTCCAGTTAAATTCTTCAAATATTAGCCAATTACTTTAGTGTGAACAAAACTGGCTAATCACCTTTCAACAGATATAAGAAATATAACAGATAGAAAAGGGAGTGCTTTGTGGCAGAAAGATCTTTAGAGGCACGAAAGAGACTTCTGGAATTTTTGAAAAGAATTATTTAATTTAATATTACTATTATTATTTTTAAAAGAATTGTTTTATTTTAACTTTATTTTAATTTGGCCAGAGAGGGACAGAATGAGAGAGAGAGGGTGAGAAGGAAAGTGAGAAAGCAAGTTACCTGGTCTGGGACTTAAACCATGGTTGGGTATGTGGGAGTCCAGTGCCCTTAACCACCATCCCACCTGCCAGCCCCTTAATATTATTATTTTTTAACTGAAGAGACAGAGAGAGAAAGAGAGACAGAGAGACAGAAAGAGAGAAAGCAAGTCACCAGGTCTGGGACACCAACTGCAATCAGTAGGCCATGTGGGAATCCAGAGCCCAACCACCACATCACCTGCCACCCCCAACCTTCTAGAATCTTTAAGGAATAAAACAATTATCCTGGACCACTTCTGATGTAATGCAAATTAAAAACTATTCCAACCCTATACTAAGAATAAGGATCTCTAACAAAATATGACTACAGAGGTCTTTTTTAAAGAAGTAGTAAGTGGATTTTTTAGTTTATTTTCATTTCTTTCATGAGCAAGAGAGAAAAAGAGAGAGAAAGGCAGCCCTTACAGCTTCCTCGTGCTGCAATCCACCCCTTGTCTCGGCCAGCCTGGATCTCAGGTACATGCTCGTGTGCCCAGTGCGTTCAGGAAGGCCCTGAACGCAAACCTGCGACCTCCCCATGTGTGTCTCATTGTGTTACAGTTGTGCCACCATCCTGCCCAGGTGAGTGTTAAATTTAACACAATTTTCACTTCTTTTTCTCTTGTTTTACTGATTGACGCACCAAGTTGTCAACTGTGAATTCCACAAGAAGCTACTAGGATATCTATGGACCAGACTTGGCTAAGTTTGTTGATCCTTTTTCAATGAAGGAGCACACCACCTTGACAGAATCCTAGGAGTACCGCTGAAGGAGAAGTCAGAGCAAACGTTTACAGGGTTTGGAGTGTGGGGGTCAGTTTAAGACTGAAGAATTTTATAAATATAATAGTTTTGAATTGATAGATACGCAATAAGAGGATCTTGACGCAAGTCGTGATAAGTGAACATTGTTTGATAGGTCAACCATTTGCCCTATTGTCCTGAGGAGAGTACTATCTGCCCACATGAGCAATTTGCTTCTCAAATAAATGGGTTTTCAGGTATTTCCTGATGCTAACAGTGTATTTTATTTTGAATACTCTATGATTTTTTTTCTTCCTGGGCAAGAATTTCTTAGGACAAATAGTAAGTCATATTGCTCCAAGTGGCCTCAGGTCTCTGTCCTGATAATTAAGCTATGTGGATGCAAGTGGAATCAGTTCTCATTGCCTAATATGGAATCCAACACCAGCCAAAGCCTCAATATCGAATTAGGTATTGAAATAGGAACAAGGGAGAGAGGTTTGGAGCCAGTCAACACAGGGCTGTGCAAAATAATTTCAGGGAGACTTAAGAGTTTCCCGCCATCTCTAGAACAGCGGGGTTAAGGACTTCAGAGTTCTGCTCTTACGTCAGACTGTCCAGAATACCTGAGTCTCCTGAATAGACTCCAACGAGCAGAATTCTAGGAAGACAAGATTCCACTGCAGGTGATTATTATTATTATTTTTTTTTGGTCTGAGCTACTTAGAGCTGATAGTGTGTTCCATGAGGGCTACCCTTGCCCACTCATGCTTGTCTTCCCATCATAGGAAATAGAGTCATTAAGCCCTTGATACAAGAGTGCTGAGGTGAATGAGGCTGTCCTCAAGTTTGTAGATAGGTCTCAGAGCGGTAAATAGGCCATGTGTAGATGCAGGTTTGCCGGGTTGATAAAAAGCCCATGTTTAGAAAGCTGAGTGTTAACCATATGGAGAATCTTGGACTAAGAAAAGACCATGAAGAAAAGATCACAGCAGGTGGTGTGGTGGTTGGAGCAGCTGGATCCCATATGGCCAACTGCACAGTTGGAGTCCTGGACCTGGTGGCTTGAAATACACTCCAGGCACGTGTGTGTGCGCCCAAAATCCCAAGAGGAGAGTGGAGGAGAAGGGATTGCAGTGCAGTCATCCCCCCTGGGGGGTGATTCCTCACCTCTTTCTCTCTGTCTCTCTCCAGTGAACAGATGTACCCTACAGCAAATTAGAAACAAAAAAGAAAAGACCACGAAGATGTTTAAAGGACACAGAGACAGATGAGGTAAACAACAAAAGGAGAAACCTGCTCATCTAAAATAGCTTGTATTTACACAATACTTTTTTTTTCTTTTCTCTTTTTTTCATAGAGTAGGAAAAGTGAGAAATCACACTGCAGAGTGGATGTCCACACCACAGTCTCTTCTCTTCCATTCTCCTCTCAGGATTTTGGGCATGCACGCACACATACGTAGTGTGATTTTCAGGCTGCTAGGTCCAGGACTCCAACCATGGCAGGCCATTGGGAATCCTGTGCTTAATGACCACACCACCCGCTGGCCTCTACATAACACCTTTTCATGTGCAGTGTTTTTAATGTTCTTTCATTTGATCTTCAGACCATACTTGTGAGGAAGGTAGAATAAGCGCCATTATCACCATTTTATAGATGAGAAAGTTGTCGCTCAGAGGTGGTTAAGGGTCTTGCCCAAGGTCAAAACAAGGAGACTACCTACAGGTTCTTGGGCAAAGATCTTCTGAGGGATTTTGCAACTGTTAAGCATGGGAAGCAGAACTAAACTGTGAAAAGAGTGAGGAAAGTGTTTCTCTTACCCCTCCAGCGATAAAGACCAAGGTTTGCTGAGTTGTAAAGTTCTGTAAATAGACAAGGGTGTGCTGTGAACTATAATTGGATGGGACTTGTTGTCAGACCCTGTACACCGTGCCTGGGTGCCCTGAACATAGCCTCGGACCACCTGAAGTCTACACTGCCATCATTTAAGCACAAATGACTGCTTTTATGCCAGGGTCCTGTCTGGCCACGTGTTTCCACAGGCAGCAAAATTTTAGTATCCCTGTCTGGCTGGGCATAAGTTTTTGGCAAGAATTTTCCTTTCCCTTGTGAACATCTTGGAAAGCTTTTAACTGAGCACAAAGATGTTTATTTTGAGAAGCAAAAGGGACTAACTAAATATGTCCAAAAACAATCCCTACCTCTCCCACCAGATGATCCTTACTTTTATCATGTAAGATATTTCGTTCCCTCCACCACCTAATAGGCAGAGTATACAGGTGTTACTGTTAGGTCGCTGGGAAGATCACGATGTATTTTTTCCTGTGTTTTTCTATGCAAAAATGTGTCATGACTTTCCCGACAACCCAGTATCTCCTATGCTCTAAACAGACTGGCGATGCTTTCTGTGACTTCTAGCCCTGAGAGATAATAAGAATCTGGAGCAGGAAGTCGGAAAGGTAGAAGTGATGGGTATTGCAGGGGAAGAGTGGCAGAACGTTGACACGGGACAACCAACAATTATATAGCTGTTTCCCCCCGACTCCTGCTCATCAAATTATTTCTCTCTCTCTCTTCTTTTTCTAATTTGCCAAGGCCATGTGCACTTGCCAGAGAGAGAGAGAGAGAAAGAGAGGGGGAGGAAAGTACCTCCCAATGAACGCGGTCACACCACAATCTCTTCTCCATTTCTCTCTACTGTCAGGATTTGGGGTATGCAATGCACACTTGTTCAGTGTGTTTTTCAAGATGCAGGGCTCAGGATTTGAACTGCTCGGTAGGCCATGTGGGATATAGCTCCATTAACCACCAGGCCATAGAGCTATCCCATCCCTGAATATTTTCCAAGTATCTTTTAGGATTGTTTCATACCAGTTCTAAAAGGGGTCATGTCCATGTATAGAACACAGTTTGGTAGGTCTTGGGATAATGGGGCATATTGATGTCTAATCTTGTCATTTTAGAATGATAACATTACCTTAGAGTAACTGGTTCAAGTTCTTATTTGAGAGACAGGAAGCCAAGAACCAGAAAGATAAGTGACTTTCTTAAGATCATACATATTTCCACTGTAAATCTAGGGCTGTAAAGCAAGGCTTGATTTTTGCGGTTATTGCAACTTAGTATAAAATAGTTATTCTAAAAGCTAATATTGGGTTGTTGGAAAAGTCACGACACAAAGTCATGACATATTTTTTTCTATGCAAAAATGCATTGTGACTTTTCTAACAATCCAATATTTCTTTTCTTTTTTTTTAATTTTCTCTTCCTTCTTCTTTTTTTTCCCCCCCTAAAATCACCAGAATTTGTGCATGCTTGCCAGTTGGAGATATAGAAACATGGGCAGAAGAAGAGTGTCCCAGCTTCAGGTGAGACACGATCACCTCTTCTCTGCCTTTTTTATTCTGTCTGAGACCCCAGCCAGGTGTATGGCACCCACTCAGTCCTCCAACTCACATGCCAATCTCCCCTTTATCACAGACGTAACTAGAAGGAATGCTTTGCCATTCTCTAGGTGTTTGTTAATCCAGTCAAAAATGACATCTAAGATTAGCCATGACAGGACCTCACAAGGGAAGGGCTCTCTCGACCAGAACCAGCAGAGGTAAAAGTACCTTTTCTAAATACTTGACTCAAGGGGCCAGACTTTAAACTTGCCCTTGAAGTATTTCATAGAAATATACTAGTTGTGGGGGCCAGCAGGCGGTGTAGTGGTTAAGGGCGTTGGACTCCCACATGGCCAACCACAGTTCGAGTCTGGACCTGGCGGCTTGCTTTCTCACTTTCCTCTTTCTCTCTCTCTCTCTCACTCTGTCCCTCTCTGGTCAAATTAAAATAAAAAAATAAATAAAGTTAAGTGAAATAATTCTTTGGAAAAAAAAGAAATATACTAGTTAGGGCAAGGTGTGATAAAAACAAAAACAAAAACAAACAAACCAATCAAACAAACAAAAAAATGGAGAGAACTGAAAGTCCCGCAAATGAGAACGCAGATCCCTGAGGACTGGGAGACTGGTAAAGGGATACTGGTTTAGGTCAAGATGAAATTTTAATTTCTTCATGGTGGAGTCATTGTTTGCCTGTAGGGCTCTTTATGAGCTGTTAATTCGTGTTAGAGAGAATCGCACCACCGGCACCAACAGATGGTGTCAAGTTATAAATCAGTCTTGTTTGGGAGGGAGAAGATAAATTTGACTTAGAAAACATTTTATTTGTTCTTCTAGAACAAACTCAGGTGTAGAGGCCAAGTGGGAGAAGATGCTATAGGGTCTCCTAACACTCGTAAACTTTTTAGGTTTCAGAATTCTATTTTCCCGTGGCCTGATTCTGTCCTACAAGTTTATACCAAACCCCATAGTGCCTTCGCCATCAGATCCCATAGTTTACAAGTAGACATTCAGGTTTTTTTTAAAAAATTATTTTATTTAATTTCATTCATTATTACTAATTTCTTTTTATCTAACCAGAGAGCAACAGAGAGAGAGAAAGAAGGTGAGAAAGCAAGCCACCAGGTCCAGAACTTGAACCATGGTTGCCCATGAGGGAGTCCAGCATGCTAGCCACCACGCTACCTGCCAACACCCCAACATTCAGTTTTTGCCAATGCTTCACAAACTCGGTTGAATTTTTTTCTTTTTTAAAAAAAGAATTATTTTATTTAACTTTCTTTGTTATTGTTATTATTTTCCAGTTTGATCAGAGAGAGAGGGAAAGCGAGAAAGCAAGCCACCAGGTCCAAGACTTGAACCGCAGTCTACCATGTGGGAGTCCAGTCCCTTTAACCACCATGTCACCTGCTGGCCCCTGGGTTGCATTTTTAAAAATTTGTTTCATTCTTACTTTTGTTGTCCTAAAGATACCAAAACTTCTGGCCCCAACCTCCTGCAATAATCACAGTATACGATATCTCTCCTTTCTCTTAAGAGGGCAATCGCCATTGGATTCGATGTTTTTCTCTCTACTCCGAAGGGTGGGAGGGTTTTGGTTAAAATCACAGCTGTTTGCAAAGTATTACTTTCCTTTTTAGCTAGTCTTACTTTACTTCCTGAGATTTGTTCTCTGATGTTGGCTTCTGATTTCAGCTCCGATACATAGAAATTCTGATAAGCCAAAAATCAAACCCAAGAGGCAGAAGGTAACGATTACCTATCTTTTAGATGTAAAAGGCAGACAAGATACAGATCACAAGATACCTTCCAAAAGGAAAAGCAAGAGCAATAGTGAAACAAATGAAGGCTCCAAGTTTCGCTGCCACGCCAGTGAAGATGAAAAGCTACCAAAGGAATTGATGCTGATCTTTGGTACTGATCCTTGATTCTGGCTATCTCCCAGATGGCATCCTCAACATCTTGAGGATTTTTTTTCCCCTTCACTTAGCTAAATGCAGAAATGTTTCTTGTTTGGCTATAATGATGCTTCAGTTTCCAGGTAGGAACATTTTTCCTGTTTCCTAATAAGTACTCAATTGTGTCCATCACTTGCAGTTGATATTTGTAGGGATTAGTGAGGGCTTTTTTCTTCCTCTGACACTAGAGCTTGGATTTCAAAAATTGTTCCTTTTTTGGAAATCCAGGGAAAATCATTTTTGAATGGAGAATCTATTGTGCTTTAGACTTCTGGGGCTTTTTTTTTTTTCCCTTCCTTATTTGGATCACAAGGTTGGCACTTTTCTTATCTGTGACTTTTGTGGGCCTTTACGACTCTGGACTCTGTGACATCTCAGAGTAAATTGACAAGCTTTTGTTGGCTAAAGAACTAGAAATATCAGTCCTCCAGGATATTTCCAGCTTCTGTGAAGCTATTTAATAAGTTGGGAATTTTATTTGGACCACAAAATACCAAAATCTGCTTTTTAAGTTAAGAAAATGTGTTTTTTTGAAAAATGTGTTTACAAAAATCTTTGATACACTGCGATGGTTTGGATGTTTGTGTCTCCTCCAGAATCCATGCTGAAACTTAATTCCCAATGCAACAGTATTAAGAGGTGGGAACTTGAGAAGGTGATTAAGCTATGAGGGCTCCACTTTTATGGATGGGATTAGGGTGCTTGCAAAGGGTTTAAGGGAGTGAGTTCATCCCTTTTTTGCCATTTCATCTTTCCTACTACGTGAGGACACAATGGCCATCCCCGCTGAGAGACTAGGAGCAAAGTGTCGTCTTGGAAAAAGAGAATGACCCCTTACTAGACACTTAACTGCCACTGCTTTAATCATGGACTTCCCAGCCTCCAGAAATTTCTGTTTTTTTTAAATTTTTTAAAATTTTTAATAGTGTTTTTTGCTCTAAGGCACATGTACTCGCTGGAAAGACAGAGACAGAAAGTGAGAAACCACCCCTAAGGGGAGATGGTCACATCACAATCCTTTCTCCTCCATTCTTCTCTCAGGATTTTGGTCATGCATGCACACCCATCCAGAGTGAGTCTCAAGCCACTGGGTCCAGGCCTCGAACTGCAATCAACCATGTGGGAGTCCAGTGCTCAACCACCATGCCACCCATTGGTCCTCAAATTTCAGTTTTTAATAAATTACCCACTCTTGAGACTGGCAGGTGGTGTGGTGGTTGGGGTGCTGGACTCCCACATAGCTGGCCATGGTTCCAGTCCCGGACGTGGTGGTTTTCTCTCTCATTTTTCCTTCCTCCTTCTCTCTCTCTGTCTGTCTCTGATAAGCACGTGTGACCCACAGTGAATAAAATAAATAAATGAATGAATAAATAAAATTTAAAAATAAATACATAAATAAATTACCCAGTCTCAGGTTCTGTGTTACAGCAGCAGGAATAGACTAAGGCACACATCTTTCTTTAACAGGTGGAGCCTAATTCCTTCTCCCTTGATGAATGTGGGCTGAACTTACTGAACTGCTTCTAATGGATAGAATATGGTAGACGTGATGCTATGTGACATTCAGTGCTAGGTCATAGAAACAATAGCTTCTGTCTGGTTCTCAGTCTCTTGGAAAGCCACCTGCCATGCTGTGAGAACACTCATGGAGGCTAGGAGAGCTCTATGTGGGGAAATTCTGGGCCCTCTCCTGAAATTTAAGTCACATTTGTAAGCATCTTGAAGGGAATCCTCCAATCCCATCAAGTCTTCAGATAACTGCAGCCTCAGCCTATACCTTGATGCTGGTCTCATGAAGCACTATTTTTTTGAGAGGTTTTTCCTATAGGGCACATGCACTCACCAGAAAGACAGACAGAGACAGAAAGTGAGAAATCACCCCCCCAGGGGGGGGGATGGCCATGCCGCAATCCCTTCTCCTCCATTCTCCTCTCAGGATCTTGGGCACGCATGCACACACGCCCAGCATAAGTTTAAGCCACCGGGTCCAAGACTCAAACTTGTGGTCTACTACATGGGAGTCCAGCGACATAGCCATTACACTAACTGCTAGTCCCGGCCTCATGAAACACTCTAAGACAAAAACCACCCACCTACCCTGATCCAGAATTCCTGACCCACAGAAATTGTCAGAGATAATAAGTATTTACTGTTGTTTTAAGCCATTAAGTTTTGAGTAAATTCATTATGCAATAATAGATAACTAATAAAGGAAGTGCTTAACAGAGGCTATTGTTCTATTCTTGGAACTCTTGAAATGAAAATAACAATTATTGTACAATCAGAGAATTCTTTCTTCTCCAGCTATTTACATTTTAGTCTCATTCATTTAGATCACATAAAATCCCACCCAAAACACTCAGAATCACTACTTTCCCTTCCGTTTACATTTGAAAGGTTGATATGCATTATTTGTATGTGAATTGATGGAGGTGAATGAAACAGAAATGAAGGAAAGTGTTAAGAGAATGAAAAGTAGGTACACTTCCCTACTACTCATTAAGTATTTTACACCTTCTATCTCCTTTGAAACTGCTTTTTTTTTTTTTTTTTTTTTTTTTTTTTTGTCCTGGAGAAAATGTTTCAAAGCATTTAGAAGGGGATTATCCTTGGATCAGTTTTAACACCACAGTACTAACTGAATTTGGGGCCTTACTAGCGCTTGAACGAATTTCTGTAAGTCTTCATCTTTTGCCTTTTGAAAAAATTATCTTCGAAGGCATAGATCTGACTTATCACCTTTTCCCTCAGAAACTTTCAAAGATTTGCTGTGTCCTAGACTGAGGTTAGTAATCCCCCTCCACCCCACTCTTCACCACCAACCCCATGTATATGGCTGCATGTGTACAGGATAAGACAATGGGGCTGGTCTCATGGCCTGATGCTTAAGGGAGCCAAATCCCACAAGGCTAATGATATAGTTCAAATCCTGGCCCCAGTGGCTTGACAAACACACTGGTCACCTGTGCACTCACGCCCAAAATTCAGTCAGGACGGAGAAATGGAGAAGGGCCGGCAGCATGACCCCGTCCCGTTGAGGAGTGCTCTCTCTCTCTCTCTGCCCCCCGTCTCTCTGTCTCTCTCTAGCAATAAAAAATAAGCAGATAAAATATAAAATAAAGATAACGTTTGGGAGAGTGGTTTATAAAATCTAAAGCATACAAGTATGAAGTATTCTCCTTAACATTTTATAACACTTGATAAGGTCTTGGCTCACCAGGGGATTAGAATCCACTAGCGATTTACATTGAATAATACCTGTTTTCCTTAGTGATGAGGTTTACTGGAGTCTTGAATTTACAACACAGAACTACCTATTCTTCTGTATCCCTTTCCCAGTCTTTGTGAGTAGCTGTGAGGGCCTCATTCTTTGTCTTTTTCTAGGAGAAAATTTCAAAAGCAAAGGCAAATCTGCAACCTCTCCTGTCATCTGTTTTTTTTTTTTTTTTAAGAATTATTTATTAATATTATTATTTTATAATTTGGTACAGGGCATATATACTCACCAGAGAGTGAGAAAGTGAGAAAGTAAGCTGCCAGGTCCAGGTCTCGAACTGCAGTCAGCCATGTGGGTCCAGTGCCTTGACCATCACGCCACCTGCTGACCCCTCCTGTTGTCTATTACTGTAATCTACCTGACATGGCGAGTGGGAGTTGGTGAACTACACTTTCTGTAACCAATCAAGCCATGAACTTCATTAATTAATTGAAATTATATGGGCCAATAACCAATCATTTTTCAGCTTTTTCATTTTCAATCACTAACTGGATGTGATCATAGCAATCTTTTGAGTTAGGGCTGGTTGTTAAGTTCTTACTCTCAGTTCCAAACTCAGTCTTTGACTCTCTGCTCTACATTTCTGCTTTGCCAGTGGCTCTCTGCTAGGCTTTGCCGGTAAGAGACACAGAGGAAGGCCACCAGGCTGGAGGAAGGAGGAGACCTGCTTCCTCCTGTTTTCTCTTTGCTTCTTGTTGGCTTCCTGGGTTCTGTGGTTCCTATGAGCATCACTCCACCACAAACACTTCATCCCTGAAGCAGCTGTTCCTCCCCATAGCAGCGGTTGAACCCTCATTGTCGTTTTCCACCTTCATCTCCTCACCACCTGCTAGCACCAGGTGCTAGGGCCCCTTCCTTAGATGTCTGAGTTTCATCTTCTCAGTACCCACCTCTACGTTTTTTTCTTCTTATTTCATTTATTTATTTATTTATTTATTGAGAGTTATTTGCTATAGGGTGCGTGTGTTCGCTAGAAAAACAGAAAGAGAAAGAGAGATAGAAAGTGAGAAATCACCCCCAGGGGGGATGGCCACACCGCAATCCCTTCTCCTCTTGGGATCTTGGGCACGCACTCACATGCACCCAGCATGAGTTTAAGCAACCGGGTCCAGGACTCGAACCTTGGTCGACTACATGGGAGTTCAGCGACATAGCCATTACACTAACTGCTGGCCCCACCCACTTCTACGTTTTAAAGGATTTTTTTTCCCTTTCTTTTTTTCTCTCTTCCTTCTTTCCTTTCTTTCTTTCTTTCTTCCTTTCTTCCTTTCTTTCCTTCTTTTCTTTCCTTCCTTCCTTCTTTCCTTCCTTCCTTCCTTCCTTCCTTTTTTTTCTTCTCTCTCTCTTTCTTTTCTTTTCTTGATTGCCAGAGAGAGACAGAGAGAAAGAGAGGAAGACTGAGTCCCCATGTGGGGTATGGTCACCTGGCAATCTCCTCTGCTCCTTTTCTCCATCCTGTCAAAATTTTGGACATAGGGACCAGCAGTTAGCGTAATGGCTATGTCGCTGGACTCCCATGTAGTCGACCGCGGTTCGAGTCCCGGACCCGGCGGCTTAAACTCACGCCGGGCACGTGTGCGTGCGTGCCCAAGATCCCGAGAGGAGAATGGAGGAGAAGGGATTGCGGCGTGGCCATCCCCCCTGGGGGGTGATTTCCTGCTTTCTATCTCTCTGTCTCTCTCTGTCTGTCTGGCGAGCGCACGCGCCCTATAGCAAAAACCTCTCCAAAAAAAGAAAAAAAAAAAAAATTTTGGACATACACCGACATGCGCCTGGCATGTTTTTCAAGCCATGGGGGCTGGATTCCAGCCACAGTTGGCCATGTATAATAAAATCCTACTTAACCACTAAGCTATGGGGCCAGCCCTAAGTTTTGAAGTTGTAATATTGATCATTCCAACCTCTTATTCCTCTTTTCTTAGCCCTAGGAATATGCAGTAACCCTGTAATGTCCCTCCTAGACCTTCAACTCTAGGAGAGTTGCTCTAATCAGAGTTGCTAGATAAGCAAATAAAAATACAGGATGGATGCCAGTTAAAATCAAACAATGGATAATGTTTTACATACAGGTGTATCCCGTGCAACATTTGGGACTTACTATACCATGCAAAAATTTATTTATGGTTTACTTAAAACTCAAATGTAACTGGGTGTCCTGCATTTTATCCAAGTTGTAGGCTTAGTTGACCAAGGGCTGCAATTACTGTTGTTTGGAATTCTTGCATTGCCATGTTGGTTTGAGGCCTCCCATGGCTTGCTCATACTAGTGACTGGCCAAGCCAGGATATGAGGCAGATTCCTGGGAGACATAGAACTCCTCTGACTGGCAATGTAGGTTTAATGACTTTCGCTTTGCCAAAATGTCCCAAGTTATTTATACTTGTGTTTTAGTTTGTGACAGCTCTCCGGACCTTCCTGGCTCCCTAATGAAATACTCACCAGTTTGGTTTCTCGTTTGTTTGTTTGTTTGTTTGTTTGTTTTCCCCCAAGGTTTTTGCCGTAGGGCCTATGTGCTCACCAGAGAGGAAAAAGACAGAGAGAGGGAAAGTGAGAAATCTTTTATTTTTTTCTTTTTTTGGAGAGGTTTTTGCTATAGGGCGCGTGTGCTCGCCAGACAGACAGAGACAGAGAGATAGAAAGCAGGAAATCACCCCCCAGGGGTGATGGCCACACCACAATCCCTTCTCCTCCATTCTCCTCTCGGGATCTTGGGCACGCATGCACATGTGCCTGGCGTGAGTTTTAAGCCACCAGGTCCGGGACTCGAACCGCGGTCAACTACGTGGGAGTCCAGCGACATAGCCATTACGCTAACTGCTGGTCCCGCCAAAGTGAGAAATCTTGTTCCCCCTCACCAGGGGGATGGCCACACCACAATCCCTTCTTCTCTATTCTCTTCTCCAGATTCTGGACATGCACACACATGTACCCAGTGTGACATTTTTTTTTTTTTTGGAGAGGTTTTTCGCTATAGGGCGCATGCGCTCGCCAGACAGACAGAGAGAGACATAGAGACAGAAAGCGAGAAATCATCCCCCAGGGGGGATGGTCACGCCGCAATCCCTTCTCCTCCATTCTCCTCTCGGGATCTTGGGCACGCACGCACACACGCCCGGCGTGAGTTGTAAGCCACCGGGTCCGAGACACGAACCTCGGTCAACTACGTGGGAGTCCAGCGACATAGCCATTACGCTAACTGCTGGTTCTCCCAGTGTGACTTTTAAGCCACTGGGTCTGGGACGCAAACCATGGTCGGCCATGTGGGAATCTAGCTGTCTTAATCACCACGCCACCTGCTGGCCCCATCCTTGCCATTTTTTAAAGTTTATTCATTTATTTCTCCCATGAGAGAGAGAGAGAGAGGCAGATGTGTGTGTGGGAGGTACCTCCAACAGACTCTTCATGCCGCAATCTACTCCCCAGCTTTAGCCAGACCAGATCTTGTTCATGTTCATGCCAAGTATGCTCAGCAAAGTCCCAGGACATGAATCCAGAACCTTCCACATGGGTTCGGTTGAGTTGCCACCATAGCAGTATCTTGCCCCCCTTGCAAGTTTAATCCCACCTTCAGGTCTAGGCGTGTAGGTTACACAAAATGGCAGCAAATTCCTACAGATACTGCTCTGCGTGGTTTATTCTCTTAGTTACTTAGTTAAACACCTAGTAGCTCGCTAACAGTTCTTCGTATTAAATCCTTGCTCTTTAAATAACTGGTGTGGTTTCCATCTCTTACTGGACTCTCACTGGGTGCTTCGGAGCCTAGTGAGAGCTCTAAATGGCTCCAGGAAATTTAAGACATCAAGTCATTCCATTAAAGGGATGTGGGATGTTATTTTCCCTAACTTCCCTTGTTATTTTACCACAGAGTTGGCAAAACAGGTTGAGCAAGATGACTGCCTGTTATAAATGTGGCATCAGACATTCGTTATGTTGTGTTCGATTCTGGAAGTCACACTTGGACACATTGGCAAACTAGAACGCCTCCGTAGGAAGGTAATCAGGAAAATGCCAAATCTTGCAGACATTCCCCAGGAGGGCCGTGCCTATTTAGTCTGGAGATAGAAGACTGCAGGAGAGTAGGGTGACTGTTTTCAAGCGTTTGAAGGTCAGTCATATGGAAACTAGATTACATTTCTTTTGCATGGCTCCAGATGTTGGAACTGGAACCGATCAGCAGAGCCAGAATGAGACATGCGGGTTCGTAATTTGGCAACAATGCAAACCTATATCCCTACAATATTTGTTAAACACGTATCTGGCAAGAATGGAAGAAATTATTTTTCTCTCCTAATAAAATGTGTATTGTTCTTTATTCTCAAAATAAAAGAGTTTACTACATTGATAACATAATAAAAAACAATTTTTTAAGGTTTTTGCCATTGGACATGTGTGCTCACTAAAGAGATGGAGAGATACCATGAGAGGGAAAGTTAGAAATCATCCCCCAGAGATGGCCATGTCACAATCCCTTCTCCTCCCGTCTCCTCCCGGGACGTTTGGGTATACACACACATGTGCCCGGAGTGAATTTCAAGTCACTGGGTCTGGGACTCAAACCGTGATCAGTCATGTGGGAGTCCAGTGCCCTAATCACCAAACCACCTGCTGGCCCAACATAATAGAACTTTAACTTTTCAAAAACTTTTTCAGTTGCTATGCCGCACCCACTGAGTAAAAATAGAGATAACTTGCATAGGTATTATTAAGAATCCTGTTCAAGGGCCAGCCCTGTGCCGTAGTAGCTAAGAGAACTGGATGCCACATTGCCAACCTCTGTTCAAATCCTGGCCCCGGCACCTTGGAAAGCATACTGGTCGCATGTGTCTGCAGGCCCCAAACCCCGACAGGGTGGGGAATGAAGGAGGAAGAATTGTGGTGTGGCCATGCCCACTTGTGGGGGGAGGTGCTTTCTACCTCTCTTTCTCTGTGGGTCTCTCTGGGGAGTACAAGCACCTCTGGCACTTACAAACAAAAACCTGTACAAATGTATTTAAGAGTTCCTTCCTCTGACTTTCATGTAGGCACTCAGTTCCTTCTTTATTCTATACCTACTGTATTATCAGGTTATTTTATAGATGTCTGGAAAATTTATAGTCTAATAAAGGGTTTATGATTCAGATAATAAAGTAAACTCCCAGTTTCGATTCAGTGGTGTGGCATTATTGGGTCTTGGAATTTCAGATAGCCCTATCTTTAGATTCCAGTGGACAGGTGGTGGAGTTGGGGGACTATCTCTCAGTTGCCTTGAGCTACTTATGCATTTATCTCACAAAAAAGATTATGATAATAATACAAAAATTAAAAAAAAATACTCAACAGAGGGCCCAGCCGGTGACTCAGTAATAACAAAACTGGACCCACATGGGAAGGTACTGGGCTCGTGTCCAGGAACCTCTCTGAGCACACTCTGGGTGCTTACATATGTGCCTGTGATCCAGGCTGACTGAGACTGGAGGGTGGTTGAGGACACTGTTGACGGTGACTGTCTCATCTCTCCCATCCCTGTCTCGCCCTCTGTCAAGGAAGAAAAAAATATTAAATAATCTTAAAAAAAGTTATAAGAAGGGACCAGCAGTTAGCGTAATGGCTATGTGGTTGGACTCCCACATAGTCGACCGCGGTTCGCGTCCCGGACCCGGTGGCTTAAAATTCACGTCGGGCGCGTGTGCATGCATGCCCAAGATCCCAAGAGGAGGACAGAGGAGAAGGGATTGCGGCGTGGCCATCCCCCCTGGGGGGTGATTTCCTGCTTTCTGTCTCTATGTCTCTCTCTGTCTGTCTGGCGAGTGCACGTGCCCTATAGCAAAAACCTCTCCAAAAAAATAAAGTTATAAGAAAATAGATTTTTGGTTAAGTATAAAGAAAAGCCTTATGACTGTGAGAATTGTTCATTAGTCTAACAAGCACTTGCAAAGTACTGAGTACTGAGACCATTTCCCAAGATCCATGGAGCCACTCAAGAGGACTTATCTTCTGGTGCCATTAGACTGCAGGGCTTCATGGTTTGATTAAACCTGGGCACATTTTTTTTTCTTGTCTCCCAGAGAGAATCCTAAATACCTAAATGCATTTCTCCAGGGTTTCTTTCTTTTTTCTGACTTTTGGTTTTTGTTTCTGCTTCTGTGTCTAAGCCAAGTCTCTGATCTGTGTTTTAACTAGTCAGACCATACTGGTTTGTAGGGACCGAATACCTGCACCGCTTCCTGACTATGCTTCATGACATTGAGTTGGTAGCTTGAAAATAGTCACTATAGGAGAAATTACACCACAAAACAGGCAGATGTCACAAGTTAGGACTTGTTCTAGATAGTTGCTGTATCTGGCCCATCTGTCTCTTTTCATAGCTGGGTTGGGGTCCCGGTGAGTCTAAGTCTTGTCACAAACTCCTAGCCCAGTTTCAGCTGCATAAATCTGAAGAGCTCCCATATAAAATTTGTGGTCCTGGTCACATCTCTTCCTACAGCCGAATGCAGGATTGCTAGGTGAATCTCAACTTCTTTTTTTTTAAAAGAATTATTTTATTTAGCTTTATTTATTTATTTACTTAAATTTGACCAGAGAGGGACAGAGTGAGGGGGAGAGGGAAAGTGAGAAAGCAAGTTGCTAGGTCCAGGACTTGAACTGCAGTCGGCCATGTGGGAGGCCAGTGCCCTTAACCACCACACCACCTGCCTGCCCCTCAATTCTGTGTTTCAGAGATGTCATTGTATAGGGCTCCATGACCGGGTGGTAAAGGTAGCCAGATTCCACACAGCCAACCACACAGTTTGAGTCCTGGATCCAGAGACTTGATAAAACACCATAGGTCATGTATGTCCATGCTCAAAATCCAGACAGGAGGAGAAATGGAGGAGAAGAGACCCCATGGCGGGTGCTTACTCCTGTCACTTTCTCTGCCTCTTTGTTCTGTTTGGTTAGCACATGTGCCTTCTAGCAAAAAAAAAAAAAAAAAAAAAAAAAAAAAGGAAAAGAAAAACAAAATGATTTTGTATACTTAAATATAGAACTCTGATATGCACATGACTTTGACTATTATAAGAAATTAGGGGAGGGGCAACAGGTGGTGTGGTGGCTTAGAGGGTGATTTGAGTCCCAGACCTGGTGGCTTGAAAATCACACCAGGTAGGTGTGCCCAAAATCCTGACAGAAAAATGAAGGGGAAGGGATTGTGACATGGCCATCTCCCCTGGAGGGTGATTTCTCTCTCTCTCTCTCTCTCTCTCTCGCTGTCTTTTTCAGGTGAGCACATGCACTCTACAGCAAAACTAAAGCAAAAAGAAGTTTGATTTTATGATCTTAGCCTGTGGTGATCTCTGTCATGGAGAGTAAGAGACCTGTTTTCCATCAAGGCAGAGATAAGAGCGAATCCGGGTTTGTCAGTTTTTTGTTTGACTATTTGTCTACCTGTGAGCTCAAATTAATTATAAAAAAATCCCTCCCTCCAGAAAGGAAAACAGCCCTTTAAAAACTGGAATGGTGAGTTTTGTTTCTGTGTTTACTCTTGACCTGTAGCTGAGGCTGCAAAGCTGAAGCCAGCCAGCTTTCAGTAACTGACAAAAGCTTTTATCTCTCCGTGTATGTGAAATGTTTTCTTATCTCTGGAGGTTATTAATAAACTAAATGATAAGGTCTTTAATATTAGAGAAACTCTAGGGGACCAGCTGGTGGTGTGGTGGTTAAGGCGCTGGACACTCCCACATGGCTGACCATGGTTCAAGTCCCGGACCTGGAAGCTTGCTTTCTCACGTTCCCTCTCTCTCTCTCTGTGTCTCTCTCTGGTCAAATAAAATAAATTAATGAATAAATAAAAGTAAATAAAATGATTCTTTAAAAAATATTAGAGGAATTCTGTTCTAGTTGACTTATAGAGTATAATAAGTGTTTACATAAATCTGATATTTCCAGAATTCCTAGAAACTAAAGAAACTAATATATTCTTTTAGGTGTCTGCCATAGGGTGTGTGTGCTCACCAGAGAGAGACAGAGAGAAAGTGGGAAAGTGAGAAATCACTCCCCAGAGGGGAGGGCCACACTGCAACCCCTTCTCTATTCTCGTCTCAGGATTTTGGGCATGCATGCACATGCGCCAGGCATGATTTTCGTCATGTGGGAATCCAGTGTCTTAACCACCACAGCATCTGCTGGCCCAATTTAACATGTTCTTAGAACCAGGGGAAAGGGTGGTCAAATTCTTACGGAGCACTCATGCCTCATTGTTCTCCTCCACCCTGATAATTTATTGATGCTGCTTACTGCAATAAATTATCATTCACTCTTAGAGGATTTTCTGCATTTAAAAAAAGGGTTATTTAATTTATTATTTTTTATTTATTATTATTTTGTTTGACTAGAGAAAGGGAAAGCAAGAAAGCAAGCCACCAGGTCTCTGGAACTCAAACCATGATCAGCCATGTGGGAGTCCAGCGCCTTAACCACCACCCCACCTGCCAACCCTACTTGTCTGCATTTCTCTCATGCCTTCCCGAAGGCTCTGCAGTTAAATTACTAGCCAGAGATCATATCTTCAACAACAAATTCACAGAGCCTCACAGATAGGACTGCACTGTGTACTATCATCAATTGATACTTGAAAGAATGACCTCCCGAATACAGGCTTCACAGCTGACAACCCTTAGACAACTTTCAGACTATACCAAGGGACTAAGTCAGAATTTCAGGACTTTTTGTTTTTCTCTCTCTTTTTTTCTGGAATCTGATAATATTGTAAAATTAAATGGTTGATCCAAGAGTCAGCAATTCATTGAATAGGACCACAGGAAATAAGGAAAGAAATGCAATTGTAGTTGTAAGAAATCACCCCCAGAAGGGGGGATGGCCACACTACAATTCCTTCTCCATTCTCCTTGGGATTTTGAGCAGGCATGCATACCCACCCAGTGCGATTTCTAAGCCATCAAGTGTGAAACTTGAACAGTGGCCAGGCATGTGGCAATCCAGTGCCTTAACCACCACGCCCCCAGCTGACCCGACAGTATTGCTATTTTTTAAAAATTATTTTATTTAACTTTATTTGTTTATTTAAATCTGACCAGAGAGGAACAGAGTGAGAAAGTCCAGTCCAGGCAGAGTGAGAAAGTAGCCAGGCATGTGGGAGTCCAGCACCCTTAACCACCATGCCACCTGCCAGCCCCCAGTATGTCTATTTTAGCAATATTAATTCTCCAATCCATGCACATAGGACATCTTTCCATTTATTTATGTCTTCTTCAGTTTCTTTCATCAATATTTTATAGCTTTGAGTACACAGATCTTTCTCCTTCTTAATTAATTTTCCCAAGAATTTATTCTTTTTGATGCTCTTATAAATGGAATTATTTTCTTGATTTCTTATTAGCTATATCGTTGTTTGTTTCCTGTTTTTTTGAATTATTACAGAGAAATAAAGGTAGTTCAGAGCAATCTGGGAGATGCAAGTTTCGTTTAAATTTTTAAAAAGAATTATTTATTTATTTATTTTCTTTGACCAGAGAGAAACACAGAGGGAATGAGGAAAAGTGAGAAAGCAAGCCACCAGGTCCAAGACTCGAACTGCAGTCAGCTATATGGGAGTCTAGCACTTTAACTACCGTGCTGCCTGCCAGCCCTTAGTTCCATTTACATTTTATAGTCTGAGTAAAGCATGAGCCTGAAACTTCGGTTACACCTTACACCCATCAGAGTTACCACCCAAAGGCATGTTTTAGTTTTTATTTCCTTTTTTTTTTTTTAAGAGAGATTTTTGCTATAGGGTGTGTGCGCTCACTGGGGAGACAGAGAGACACAAAGCAAGAACTCACCCCCCAGGGGGATGGTCATGCCAGAGGGATGGCCATGCCGTAATCCCTTCTCCCCCGTTCTTCTCTTGGGATTTTTGAGCACAGACACACACGTGCCTGGCGTGAGTTTTAAGGGACCAGGTCAGGGACTCGAATCATGGTCGACTACATGAGAGTTCAGTGACGTAACCATTACACCATCTGCTGCTGGTCCCAAGACATGTTTTAGTTTATAATAAACAGACTATGGTGCTGCAAAAGGTTATAGATTTCCTTTCTTCCTCCTAGTTGCTCTCTGGACCACAATATAGAGAAAAAAATGTATGGCCAGTGGCCCGCATTATTTTAAAAGGACCAATGTAGACTCTTGACAAAAATTCCTAACTCCCCTCTTCTTGCCCTTCCCTTTGTTATATAACCAGTCTTCTTGCTATTTCAGTGAGCACATTTCTATGTAGCTCGGAGTCTGTGTCACCCAGGAGACTCGTCCTAGATCTTGGTGCAAATAAATAACTTTTATTTCACTTATTATGTCTCAGCTTTCTTTTTAGGTTGACATTACCTAGAAGAGGAGTTGTATCAAGTAGTATGAAATTCTAAGACCTTTTTGACTTTCCAAAAGACTTACCAATATATATATTTGCATCGTAATTGGCAACAGCTATATTATTTTAATTTGGTATTTTCCAATTTTGTGAAAGAGAGAGTGTCTTGGACTTTTACCTGAGATTTGTTTCTAGTGGGATGTTCCTATGCTGCTGTTTGAAGTCTCAGTATCTGGCGCTCATTTTGGTATGGATAATCATTTCCACTGGCCATGGGCTTTTGATATTTGACCAATAGTGGTCATGATCCCTTGTTTCTAAGTGAGGGGAAATTCCTCAAGGCTCTAACGCTGTGATTCTGAAGGTTTCTGGCTCCTGGTATGAGAAAGAAGATCCAGATTGAGCAGGAAGACAAAATTTGATTTTGGTTGGCAAAATCAAAGCTTTGAGCCAGGAGAATTGAGCCCTGTCCCAAGCAGGTCAGGGGCCAGACAGAGTAAACCAAGTTGTGATGAGGGCCTAGATCTGGGAAGAGTAATCAGGGCTAAAATGTGAACCTCCAGGGGGTAAGCTGTACATCCCAGTTATGGGCTCTGCTATTGCAATGACGAGGAAGATAGCAAGCTTCTATTCTGTCAACCAGCCATTATTTTTATCTTAAAGTTGGATAGCAAATGTCAGCAAAATGTAATGAATATAAAGTATGCTGAAAACCTACTCTGGATTGCTTGATTTTTGAGACTGTTTTGCAGGCAATGAGTAGAGCAGGATAGTTAATCAACTTCCCATAGGTGGTTGGAAAGTGTCAGGAGTAAACTTCCTGCTAACAGAGATAGAGCAAATAATAATTCACTTTTCTTAAGTCAAGCTTTATGGACTGCCACATTAAAGTTTTCTATATTACTCCAGTACCAGATTTTCCACCAGGATAGTCTGAAGCAAAAGTATGAATTAGGAAAAAAGGAGAAAGAGAAGGAGAGTGCTAACTAGCCATAACTAGCTAACAGGGATGCTCTGTAAGCATCATTACTGTTAAGGAATTTACTAATGAAATCACCCTGTTGGTTGCTGTACTTTAGAAATAAATATGAATCTGTCAAGAAAAATTGTGGAATAACTTTGCTGTTATTGTTTTTTAAGAGAGAGATGTTTGCTATAGGACGTGTGTGCTTGCTGGAGAGACAGAAAGAGACTGAGAGATGGAAATCACCCCCCAGGGGGAGTGGCCATGCCACAATTCTTGCTCCTCTTAGGATTTTGAACACGTTCACACAAGCGCCCAGCATGAGTTTTAAGCTGCTGGGTCTGAGACTTAACCAAAGTTGACTACATGGGAGTCCAGCAATGTAACCATTATGCAATTGGCTGGTCCCAATTGTGGAAGACTTTGAAATGGACAAAAGATTATTGGGACACCTATCAATAAAAAGCTAGGCTTTATTTCAATGACCTTTGAAGCTTATCTTATTTTATAGGCTTCTGTGCTCTTCACTGTCTTGGACTAGGCTAATTTACAACTCTGTAGGTTGCAGAAAACTAATATTAATGCAAGCGATCCTCATCCATAGATATGCAAGTAAGTTTTGTCCAGTGGAGCTACATTTGATTTCCTCCTGTAACTGGCAGATGATTCCAGTTACATTTCATTGACTAGTAACAGGTTTCACATCTATTAACAATTTCACTTTATCCTTTTGTATTGCCTATGTGTCTGCCAGGATTTTCCTTTACACTTGTAACATCTTACCGATTTCTTCATTAGTGCAAGTGTTATATGAAACCTTTGACATTGGTTTGCCTTATATTTAGATGAGAGTCATGATTTTAATTTTGAAAAAAATTTATCTTCAACAAGTTCCAAGCTCAATTGAATATGCACTAATTCTTCCCCAAAACATGAATGATGTTGTTTTATTAGTATTTATTTATTTTCTTCTAGGAAGCTCTAGATGTTTCTGGCATCTATAAAAAGAGACCAGGTCCTAGGTTTGAAACACATTTTCTCTACTTTCAAACCTGGTAGAGCTCCCTCTCAGCCATTGTGCTCTAAGGTCAATGGTTGAGGTTTGCCCAGACTAAACAGGATTTTGCAGAGCTTGTCTGTCAAGGAAGATGACTGTTGAAGGACATGAATCTAGCCATGGCCTTCCCGTAAAAACAAATTTTTTTTTTAACAAGTTCTCAAAATGCAAAGGAAATATGGAAAGAGAAGATGGAAGAGAGGAAAATGGAGTCGCAGAGTTTCATGCCTTTCCTTGTGCATCACAAAGTCGGGGCCAACATTTCCGTGCAAAAAGAGAGGCTAACAAGAGAAAAGCGTCACAGATATATTTAATGAAAATTTCACGTGACACTGAAGACCTCAGAAATAAAGACACAAGATACAGAGACAACTAGATTGCTATTTTTGTGGTTACGTTCAACTGAGAATGAACAGCCATGTAGAAATATGATTGAACAAAAAGGGTATAATCTAACTCTCGCAGACTGATGCGGGGAGACCCAGCAAGGCCTGTTTGTTTATATTCCTCTTGGCTATTCTTGTTAACATCCATTCCTCCCATTTTGGGAGTAGGACTCCTCTGGAACATAGTCATACAACCTACTATTGGACAGGTCAGAGAATTTCGTGTTTTTTTTTTTTTTTTTTAAGAGGATTTTGCCTTAGGGCGCGTGCACTGAGAGAGGGAGAGGAAAAGAGAGAGAGAAACTGAGACAGAGACAATGAGAGAGCAAGTGAGAAATCACCCCCAGAGGGGATGGCCACACCACAATCTCTTCTCCTCCTGGGATCTCAGGCATATGCCTAGAGTGATTTTCAAGTCACCGGGTCTGGGACTCAAACCACAGTTGACCATGTGGGAGTCCAGGGATGTAATTGCTATACCAGAGGATTTCTTTTATGGCCAGCTCCTACACAGAAAGGCTTTGGAAGATTAGAGCAATCGTTTTAGTTTTTGTTGCTGCCTTTTAGGAAAAGGAGTTCTAGTTTCTATGACCTGCCTTGTAGAAGAAGAATTCTGGTTTCTATGACACTTCAGGGGAGAACGAGTGACAAGAGGCAGAAGAGCAGGTGGTCAGAAAGACCTTGACTTTGAGGCTGCTTCTGAGGCCTTCCAGCATCCATTGGTTCAAGGTACTCAGCATGCCAAAGTCTAAATACTTGGGGCATCATTTCCTGAGCTCCAATACAATCTACGAGAGAGCAGGAAAATTATGGACTTGGCAGTTCTCCCTTGCACCAAGAGCAAGTGCTTTGAGATGAGCTCTGTTTCAGCAGTGTCGTCCTCTATTGAGCCTTGAGGCTGGGTGCTAACTGGTCCTCCAGGGCCAAAGAGAATAATTTTTCCTTTTTTTTTAAAAAAAAAGAATTATTTATTAAATTTTATTTATTCATTCATTTAATTTGACCAGAGAGAAACACAGAGAGAGAGAGAGAGAGAGAAAGTGAGAAAGCAAGCCAACAGGTCCATGACTTGAACCGTGGTGAGCCATGTGGGAGTGTCCAGCTCTTTAACCACCACACCACCTGCTGGTCTCCCCCCCACCCCCCTTTTATAAGAAAATATTTATTTATTTATTAAACAATTATTTAAGTTTACTTATTCCTTTTTAATTGGACTAGAAAGGAACAGAGTGAGAAGGGGGGAAGAGAGACAGAGAGAGAGAGGGAAAGTGAGAAAGCAAGCCACCAGGTCCAGGACTCGAACCATGGTCAGCCACGTGGGAGTCCAGCGACCCTAACCACCATACCACCTGCTGGCCCAGGAATTATTTATTTATTTAATTTCAGTTATTAATACTATTATTTTTTCAATTTTCCCAGAGAGAGAGAGAGAGAGAGAGAGAGAAGGAAAATGGGAAAGCAAGCTGCCAGGTCCAGGACTCAAACTGTTGTCGACCACATGGAAGTCCAGCACCTTATCACCATGCCATGTGCCAGTCCTGAGAGTTATTTCTAAATATCTTGAACTTGAATTCATGTTTATCTGTATTATTATTATTATTATTATTATTATTATTATTATTATTTTTGGAGAAGTTTTAGCTATAGAGCGTGTGTGCTTGCCAGAAAGACAGAGACAGAGAGACAGAAAGCAAGAAATCAACCCCCCCCAAGGGGGATGGTCACGCCGCAATCCCTTCTCCTCCTTTCTCCTCTTGGGATCTTGGGCACACACGCACACGTGCCCAGAGTGAGTTTAACCCACCCGGGTCCAGGACTCGAACCGCAGTCAACTGCATGGCAGTCCAGTGACATGGCCATAATGCCAACAGTTGACTCCAGTATTTAAAAAGGTTATAAAATTGTAATGATGATATGACTTCCAAGGTTTTTCTCTGAATGGTGAGGCATCTGCTTATGGGGTTCAGAGCATACCACCCAAAAACATGATTGTAGGAGACCAGAATATGCCACTGCAAAATATGACTGTAGAAAACCAGAATAGGCCACCCCAAAATATGCCTCTTTGGCATAGGAATTATTTTGAGCTGCTTATTTTGAGAAACTGCAGACAGTGGCCAAGCTCTGAAAACAAGAGTAGAAGTTACTTTTTTGTAATAGAAATTTACATTTATAAAGGAAATCTCCGTTTGTGAGGGTGTCTCCCTCTCTACACCAGGAGGAATGACTAAATCGCTAGAAACTTGGAAAAGAAAAGGTACCAAAATAAACCTTTACTGCAAACGTTGCCTTTGTTTACCATACGGTTCGACCATCTCCCCATAACCATAACTGGCCTTGGCCCACGCCCTTTTTTGTTTCAGCCAATGAGAGTATTTAAGCCTAAAGTTTAAACTACCCCTTTGAAGATCTACTCTAGAAATTTTCTCTAAGAGGTTTACATTTTGCAATTTCCCTAAGTAGCTCCTGTGAACCTAGTAGGCTACATATTCTCTTTTTATCTTATTTATTATTTTTTAAAGAGAGATTTTTGCTATAGGGGGCATAGACTTGCTGGAGAGACAGAGACAGAGAGACAGAAACTGAGAAATCACCTCCCAGGGAATGGCTATGCCATAGTCCCTTCTGCTCCATTCTCCTCGGGATTTTGGGTATGCACACACATGCACCTAGCATGAGTTTCAAGCCACCAGGTACAGGACTCGAACCATGGTCAACTGTGTGGGAGTCCAGTGATATAACCATTATACTATCTGCTGGTCCCATGGCTACATGCTTTTAAACTTCTGCTTATTCTTCTCTGGTTCATCTGGGTTTTTGCTACAAAGATCCCCAGCTACGAACTATGGAAGGAACAGACTAGGTTTTAAGGTGAACTGAGAGGGCAACACGGGTGTAACACAAACATCAGCAACTCCTGTTCTGCAAGAACATCTTCCTCGAGTACTTTGGGGCAGATGAGCAGCCTTCTGGGTCTATGAACTACCCTGAATTGAATATCTGGGAGCTGCTTTTCCTTTTTCTTTCTTCTTTTCTTTTAAATAATCACTTTATTTAACTTTATTTATTTATTTTTATTTGACCAGAGAGGGCCAGAGCAAGAGAGAAAGAGGGGCGGGGGCTGAGGGGAAGCAAGAAAGCAAGCCGTCCAGGACTTGAATTGTGGTCGGCCATGTGGGAGTCCAGCGCCCTTAACCACCACACCACCTGCTTGCCCTGGGAGCTGCTTTTCCTTAGACCCTTCTTATGCACACCCTAGCTGCCCCTGAATGGGATCAGCCCTGTGCACACGGTGCTCCTGCTTCTTCTTGAGTCCCACTGTGGGATCCAAGATGTGGACTCTGTTGGCCAGACCTGACTGAATAAAACTGATACAAGAGGAGATATTTGTAGTTTGTTTGCTAAAGATGTCTGTCCCCATAATCCTGGGAAAAGCCTTCAAAACGAAGCTTCATATTGAGTCTCTTGGAGACACTCTCCAGATCCTAAGTTATTTTTCCAGATCCTAAGTCATTTTTCCAGCTCTTTGATGAAGTACCCTTTTCTTTCTTTATTTTTCCATTGCCAGAGGGTGTGTGTTTTACCTGAGAGTCAGAGAGAGGGAGGGAGAAAGCACACCACAACCCCTCCTCCTCCATTTCTTCATCCTATCAGGATTTGAGGCATGCATGCACACAAAACACCCAGCATGTTTTTCAAGGCTCTGGGGCTGAGATTTGAACCATGGCAGGCCATGTGAGATCTGGTCCCCATAACCGTGAAACTGCAAGGTCAATGTGATAAAGTACCTTTTTCAAGGAAAGCAAACTATTGCCAAAGTGTGTAAGACCCCAGGTTGGGGTAGGAAACCACTTGGGTTTTGAATTCCAGCTCTGCCATTTCTTAGTTGAATAATCCAAGGACGTGCAGTAGGGGGAGGAGGGTTTAAACTCTATGTCTTGGTTTATATCTGTGACAGAGGGGCCATGAGCCTATTAACTTCATAGGGATGTTGTGAGATTTAAATAAGTTAACTCAAAGCACCTAAAATATCGGTATAGCATTAGTAAGCGCTTGATAAATGTTAGCTGTTAAGAAGCAGCATGTACACCGACAGGTGGCATGGTGGTTAAGGGCTCTGGACTCCCACATGGCTGACTGTGGTTTGAGTCCCGGACCTGGCAGCTTGCTTTCTCACTTTCCCTCCCTCCCTCCCTCTCTCTCTCTCTCTCTTACTCTGCCCCTCTCTGGTCCAATTAAAATAAATAAAGTTCAATAAAATAATTTTTTAAAAAGAAGCAGCATTATTTAAGAGCTGGATTGAAAGCATGATGCACCACTTACATATCATGTGTTCTATGGAAAGTTACTGAACTTCTGTGTTCCAATTCCTCAACCGGGAAATCGCAGTCCCTCACTCACAGAGCTGTTGTGAGGATGAAATGCGTTAATATGTATAAATTACCTCATGGGTTGTAGCCGGTACTTATTATTACTATGTCTGTAATTACTACCTACTGCTACTTTTATGTGTCCTTACTCAATGCAAACCTCTATCCTGTAAGGCAATCACACCTCAGTGGGGAGAAGAGATGAAAGGGGAGCCCGTAAGTTAAAAGAGACAGAAGATGAACCACTGCGGGTCAGCAGGGGGCGTGCTGGTTGAGGTGGCTGCATCTCGTGGCCAGCTGTATGGTTCAAGTCCTGGACCCGATAGCTTGAAAAACATGCTGGGCACATGTGTGCATGCCCCAAATCCCAAGATGAGGATGGAGAAGAAGGAACTGTGGCATGGCCATCCCCCAGGAGGGTGATTTCTCACTATCCCTCTCTCTCTAGCGAGTGCACACGTCCCACAGCAAAACCAAAGGAAAAAATAAAAAAAGAAAAAAGATCAGCCATTAGTATTGTAGAAATCGTATTCCAATCCAGATTCAAACAAACAAAATGAGTAGAAAAAGACAGTCATGGGCCAATGAAAATTATGAACACTGACTGGATTTTTTTTTTCTTTAGAAATTTTTGTTATGTGGTACGTCTGCTCACCAGAGATACAGAGAGAGAAAAAGTGAGAAATCACTCTCCGGGGTGATAGCCATTCCACAGTCCCTTCTCCTCCATTTTCCTCTTGGGATTCTGGGCACACACGCACACGTGCCCAGTATGAGTTTCAAGCCGCCAGGTTCGGGAATCAAACCATGGTTGTCCATGTGGGAATCCAGTGCCTTAACCACCATGCCACCTGCTGGCTCCCTGACTAGATATTTGATGGTCCAGGGGAAGAAAAATAGTTTTCTCTTTATGCTTCTGTGTTCTTAGCTGGGACAACTTGTGTAACAAAAGACAGATTAACAGGAGAAAAACAAACAAATGTATTACTATTAATGGCTGTATAATAACATGTATACAGGTATAATAAATAGACGTACATAGTCCATGTGTACATGGAAGATATCCAGAGAAATGAGCAAATCTCCAAAAGATGCCTTTGAATTCAGGCTTAAATACCATCCTCTGGGGCTGACAGGTGGCATGGTGGTTAAGGGACTCCTACATGGTCTACTGCAGTTAGAGTTCCAGACTGGTGGCTTGTTTTCTCACTTTCTCTCTCTGTCTCTCTCTGGTCAAATGAAAGATAATAATAATAATGAATAAAATAAAGTAATTCTAAAGAAAATGCTATAAAAACATACCATCCTCTGCCATAACAAAGAACGGAAGGTTTTGGGGAGGCCAGTTATGCAGAGGTGACCAAGAAAAGTCTAGCTGGATAAGGTGTGTTACACAGACTGAAGCCAGTGCTTTTCCATTGATAAGAGTTTTTGTGGTTTTGTCATCCTTCCCGTCTTGGTACACAGTGAGATACACCCTTACAAATGGAGATTTCCTTTATAAATGTAAATTTCTCTTACAAAATGATAATTTCAACTCTCTTTTTAGAGCTTCTCCTGTGGCTGCTTTTTCTCAAAATAACCAGCTCAAAATAATCCTTATGCCAAAAAGGCATCTTTTCAAGTGTCATATTCCGGTCTTCTACAATGGTATTGAGGGATTACTATTAATTTTTTTAGATGAGATAAGAATATTGTGGTGGTGTAAAAGCCCTTTTTTAGTTGAGAATGACATCATATGATGCCTGGAATCTGCTTTATAGTCATTTGTAGGGGGAGTGGTGGGGTAGAGTGTAAGATCAGCCAGTTTGTGAACTGATGGTGGGAAAGCTTCAATCTACATTATCTTCTTTCACTTATGTCCTAATTAAAACAGGCAGAGGAAGAGAAGGAAGGGGAAGAAAAGAAAACCAACTGCACACCCAGGATCTGGTCTTACCTAGGACTTATGTCTTCACCTGGCATCCAGACACCCAAACCAGGAAGACCCAGTGACCCCAGCCGGACGTTTCCTGAAGTGTGAGCCATTCTGCCAAAGCAATGTCTAGGCGCCTTCAGCAGGACCATGAAGGGGGCTTGGGCATCCCAGAGCTTGGACCACTTCAAGCTTTTCCTGCCAGGGTGAGGACAAGACACTGTCACGTCTCCTCTGGTGGTCCAGTGGGTCTGTTACACAACACACAGTAACACACACACACACACACACACACACACACACATTCCAGAGCCAAAAACTATTTTTTCCAAAAGCAACATAATTTCAGGGCTGCTTCTTCCCACAAAGGAGAAAGTTCTCAATTGACAACTTTATGCAGAAATTTTTTTTCAGTCTTCTTTTTCCTCAGAGTGTGCCCTGAGACCTATTATTGCATACAAAATGGATTCTTTCTAGGGCTAGCTACCTTTTCTTCTCAAGTTCGCAACACCCAGCCCCCATTCCCCCTCCCCCCCCAGAAGCATTAGTATTTAAAATTTCTTTTTGCAGGGGCCAGCAGGTAGTGTGGTGGTTGAGGCATTGGACTCCCATATGGCTGACTGTGGTTCAAGTCCTAGATTTGGCAGTTTGAAACTCATGCCAGACACATGTGTGTTTGTGCCCAAGATCCTGAGAGGAGCATGGAGGAGAAGGGATTGTAGCAAGGCCATCCTCCCTGGGGAGTGATTTCTTGCTTTCTGTCTCTCTCTGTCTCTCCAGTGAAAGCATGCACCCTATAGCAAAAATCTTTCTCAAAAAAATCCCAAACAAACAAACAAACAAACAAAAAAACAACTGAGAAAGCACCCCCCACCACCACCACCAAGTGAGGATGGTCACACTACAATCCCTTCTCCATTTTTCCTTTTGGGATTTTGGGCACACATGCACACATGCCCAGCATGCCCTCCAAGCCACCTGGTCCGGCCACACCATGAAGCTGGCCATGTAGGATCCAGCTGCCCCAGCCACACACCACTGGCATGTTTTAATGACATTTCCCTTCACAAAAATGTGAAGCACAATTAAAATTTTAAAACCTGAAAACAAAAAAAGGTTTATTTATTTACTTATTTTTCCTATAGGGAGTGTTTGCTTGCCAGAGAAAGACAGAGACAGAGACAGAGAGAGAGAAAGTGAGAAATCGCTCCCCAAGGGGGGCTGGCCACGCTGTAGTTCCTTCCCCTCCAATCTCCCTCTGTCCATGCACAGGAACCTACTGGTCCAGAGCTCAAACCATAGAGGCGGCCGTGTGGGGTCCAGCCACCGTAACCTTCATGCCATCAGTTGGCCTTGCTTTTGATTTTTATTTAATCACTAAATTGTTATTCCAGTCCCTATCTTTCAAAAGAGCATTACATGCACTTAAATATTTATTATAACTTTTAGGTTCTCAATTTTCTGCAGTTTCGCAGCTGTGGAAATCCTTGAGCACATGGGCCACAGCACTGGCAGAAAAATGGAGCTCGCAGAGACTTTCATGGGCAGACCAGTTAGCAGCCCACCCCTAGGGAGGCAGTGGAGGGATACTTGCCTAGGGAACTAAAACACTATAAGAACACCCACTAAGACTTGGTCTGCTTTTTATTCATATCATTCTCTGTGATTCTAAACAATGTCAGTAATAAAATTGTCCTCCCTGGGGACCAGCGGTTAGTGTAATGGTTATGTCGTTGAACTCCCATGTAGCCGACCGCGGTTCGAGTCCTGGACCCGGTGGCTTAAACTCATGCCAGGCGTGTGTGCGTGCGTGCCCAAGATCCCGAGAGGACAATGGAAGAGAAGGGATTGCAGAGTGGCCATCCCCTCTGGAGGGTGTTTTCTCGCTTTATATTTCTCTTTCTGGTGAGCACACGTGCCCTCTAGCAAAAACCTCTCAAAAAAAAAAAATTGTCCTCTCTGAAAAACTTTTTTTGGTCTAATTTCTAAATAATAACTGCAGTTTCTGTTGAGTTTTAACATATTAGTAAGCCTCAGATGAACACACTTTAATTAATTTCCTTTAATAAACATTGTATTCCATTAGAAATGAATTCAGAGAACTCCCACTTACCCAGTTAGCTTTAGATACACGTGAACTTGACTCTACACATTGGTTTTGGTAGTCAGTCCTCCAACCATGTGGTACTTTGTATTTCTGCCCTTAAAAATCTGACGCATAATAAATAATGATAGTATGGTGATGTGAAGGATGAAGAAATCGGCTGAGCTTCAATGACACAGGTGGTAGCTACTGATCTACAGTGCTGGAAGCCACATGGCTGACTGTGGGTTTGGATGCCGAGTCTATCTAAAACATACCAGGGGCGTGCCTACCCATGATCTTGGTGAGCTGCAGGGCTAAGGGGTGGGATCATGGCGTGATCTGTCAAGGATGCCGGTCTTTTTCTTTCTAATGCACACACATGCATTTTCTCTTGCTAAATAAACTTTTTAAAAATTATTTTATCTAACTTTGTTTATTTATTTTAATTTGACCCCAAGAGGGAGAGAGAAAGAGTAAGAAAGCAAGCCACCAAGTCTGGGACTCAAACCATGGTCGGCCATTGGAGTCTAGCGCCCTTAACCACCACACCATCTGCCAGCCTCAATAAAACAAACTTTTAAAAAAGATGATAACCTAGGGCCAGCAGGTGGCATGGGGGTTAAGGACGCTGGACTCCCATATATCCAACTGTGGTTTAAGTCCTGGACCTGGCAGCCTGCTTTCTCACTTTCTTTCTCTCTCTCTCTCTCTCTCTCTCTCTCTCTCTGTCCCTCTCTGGTCAAATGAAAATAAATAAATAAAGTTTTTTAAAAATATGATAATCAGAACTTTAGTTTCCTTTTTTATTTAAAAAATTTTATTTCTTTATCATTGTTACTATTTTTCCATTTGCTATAGGACACATGTGCTCATCAGAAAGAGACACACAGAGAGAGAGAAAGTGGGAAAGCAAGCCACCGGGTCTGGGACTTGAATTGCAGTCAGCCATGTTGGAGTTGAACACCTCAGAACTTAAGTTTCTTCAACTCTGTAATTCTGTGTAATTATTATTTGTACAATATTATTGTTAAGTGTGATTTCAATTAAGATGTGAAATATTTTCTTTGTATATTTGTATATTATACCTAAAATGGAGATTTATCCTTCTTTTAAGTTGCTCTTTTTTTAAAAGAATTATTTAGTAACAGACAAGTGCCATGTTCATTGGGGGTTAAAGTAGTGGTATTCTTTGAAAAACCAAATGGGGAAAAGTAAAGATTAATCTGTAGCATGCATCATTCCTAGGCTGAAACAAAAAGCCTTTAAAAGAAAAGAATGGGGTTCAGCAGATGGCATAATGGTTATGTTGCTGGACTCCCATGTAGTCAATCATGGTTCGAGTCCCAGATTGCTGGCTTAAAATTCATGCCAGGCACATCTGCGTGTGTGTCCAAAATTCCAAGAGGAGAACAGAGGAGAGGGGATTGCGGCATGGCCAGCCCCCACGAGGGGTGATTTCTCTCTTTCTGTCTCTCTGTCTCTCCGGCAAGCATACACGTCCTATAACAAAAACCTCTCTCTACACACACACACAAAAGAATGATTTATTTAACTTTATTTATTATTATTGTTACTTTTAATTTGCTATAGGGCACATGCACTCACCAGAGAGAGGGAGAGAGAGAGGGAAAGTGAGAAAGTAAGCTGCTGGGTCCAGAACTTGAACTGTGGTCAGTCATGTGGGAATCAGGGCCTTTAACCATCACACCACCTGCTGGCCCCCATTGTTTTAAAACTAAAAATAAATAAACAAAAAAGAATATCACACTAATGATGCAATGTAGTAGTTACCTAAATAAATATCTTTCACCGAAATTGTAATTTTATTAAAATGTATTCATTAGTTACTAAAAAAATGTTTATATCAAATGTTATTAGACTATAACCACCAGATAAAAAATTCAGACTACAGGTTGAGGATTCTTTATCCAAAATGCTTGGGACCATAGTTGTTTTGGATTTCAGACTATTTTGGATTTGGGAATATTTGCATACATACAATGAAATGCCTTGTGAGGAAGACCCAAGTCTACATGAGAAATTCATTTATGTTTCAAATGTACCTTAGATACATTGCCCAAAGATAATCTTGGACAGTGTTTTTGTATTGCAATGTCTTAACTACAGCCTGTCACATGAGGTTAGATATAAAAGTTCTTTTTTTTTTAGAGAGGTTTTTGCTATAGGGCGTGTGCGCTCACCAGAGAGACAGAGAGACAGAAAGCGAGAAATCACCCCCAAGGGGGGATGGCCATGCCACAATCCCTTCTCCATTCTCCTCTCAGGATCTTGAGCATGCATGCACACGCACCCGGCGTGAGTTTAAGCCACTGGGTCCGGGACTCGAACAGCAGTCGACTACATGGGAGTCCAGCGACAAAGCCATTACGCTAACTGCTGGTCCCAATATGAAAGTTCTTATCAGCAGTGTCGTGTTGGTGTTCAAAATGTTCCAGAGTTTGGATTTGAATTTTGGGGTGCTCAGCTTCTATTAGGTAAACACAAACTATCCAAAGACCAAATAAGATGCTCTTACAGTGTCAGAAGATATGAAAATGGGAGTTTGAATGTCCCCACCATTTTCCAAGATCTGGACACTCGATACTCATTCTTGTAAGGGTCAGATGGTGCCAACATTCAGACCATTCAGCCATTTTCTCAGGTATTTGCTAAAAAGAATCCCAGTCATTTTTACCAAATATAATCGAAATCTATGATGAATTCTCTGGGAAAGATTTTATTATTTTTTTTTAATTTCCCAGAAGAGCTTTCTGGAGAGAGATGGAGAGAAAGAGAAGGAAAGTTAAAAAGCACGCCCCGTGAGGAACCCTCACGCTGCAATCCCTTCTCCATTTTCCCTTCCCTTGGGATTTTGGGCAGGCACACATGCTTGCTCAGCATGTTTTCTCAAGCTGCCGGGTCTGGAACTTGAACTGCGCAGTTGGCCGTGTGGGATCCAAACCCCTTAACTCCCACGCCACCAGCTGGCCTGAGAGAAGATATTTCAGTGGTTAATATGTGACTGTAAAGATATCTGAAAGTCACTGGAATCAATCCCAGAGGAACCAAGATATAGAAATTATTGCAATTTCTGAAATTTCTGATGAAATAAGATTTTTTATAAATCTCAGATGAGATTCATCCTTATGTTTAAGACTTTCCTTAGCTGTTTGTATTTCTGTTATTTCATGTGAAATTAAAATCCATCAGAAGTGTTCTTTGATCAACACTGAATGGGGATAGATGAAGAAATCTGTTTTAAATGCCTTTTAGATATGTGTATGCATAGAAGATCAATTTTCATAAAGTCATTTACACATTTAGTAATGTTTTCAATAACTATCCTAGACACCCAGGGCTGGAAAACAGTAAGATGGTCACGGCAGAGTAGGCTAAGAAGGTTTCTTCATGACCTTACAGAAGACAACATTTTAAAGATTTCTAGCTGGAGTCAGTCAGGTAGCATCATGGTGAAAGATCCCACGTGGCTGATGCGTGGTTTGAGTCCCAGACGTGACAGCTTGAAAAACACGCTGGGCGTGGGTGTGTGCATACCCAAAACTATGAGAGGAGAATGGAGAAGGGATTGTAATGTGGCCATCCCCCCGGGGGGGTGCTTTCTTATCCCCCTTCTCACCTCCATCTCTCTCAGTGAGCACACACGCCCTATGGGACCAGTGAAATACTGTTTTGTTAACGTTATCATGCTTCTATTTTTATCACCGATTGGTGTGTCCCAGGGAAATTTTGATTACTCAGAGATGAGGTCTTCCTGGAAGGCAGAAGGCTCCTCCTCCACCTTCCTCACCATCCATTGTCACAAAGATTTCTTGGGGTGGGAAGGAGGGTAGGTGGAAAGTGTATACCCATGTTCTCTATCAATCCAGTCTTCTCCACAAGCGTGGAGCTTCCCTCTTTCCTAAGAGATCGTAATCCCTTAAATCTGACCCCAGGCTCTCACAATGTGCCCATCACATATATTTTTTGCTGGTATTTTTGAAAACATTCTCAAAATTTCGTAGTTCTTAAAAGTATAACCTACATAAAGTGTATCGACATTACAGCTTAATCTTAGCAAGAAAACACTAGACCAGTCTCTGAACTTAATGGAACATTAGCTAACATCATTTTTGTAGAATTTTTAGGAAAATGGCTTCAGAGTTGAGATTAATAACTCAATTTTAAGACAGTAAATGTCTTACATTTTCTTTTCATAACTCTTTCCATTTTTCATATAGGTGGCAGCTGCTTCCAAGTCTTTCATTTTCTCTCTCTCCAAACTCCTGTAATTTTATCCAAATCTCGGGCATGCTAACTTTGGCCTCAGCTTCCTGTCCTTTGCCATATCCCAGAGCTCTTCATTTTGGTGTGCCTCTCTCTTCTGACTTTCTGAGTTCACCCAAAACCTGAATCTGCATGAGATCCTGAGAAATATGCAGACCACACAAGGAATTCTGTTTTATAGACAGAAGGAGAGAAGAGATATAAGTTATATATTAATATCCTCATTTGTTCGAAAGCTGCCTCAACAGATTTCTCTGTCAAGTATAAAGCTGCCTATGACCAAGTAGTGATTTCAAATTCTGATAGGAAGCTCAGGAGAGAATCTTCCAGTATTTGAGGGTCAGAGAAGCCAAAGCTTACGGAGATTTACATTTAACAGCTGAAGACAATCAATAGGAAAGACTTACTTTTTCCATTTTGAGTGTATTGCCACTTGTTCTCATTGATACTTTTTGAGGATGGTGGGAAGGGGTGTTGGTAATAATGAAAACTGAAAAGACTGTATGGTAGAGGACCAGTTTCTTTATTAACTCCATGCATTGTCCTCGGAGACGTTGCATGGCCTGGTGGAAGAACCAGCTTTAGAACTAGATACTCATACGTAAGCTTGAGTTCCAGCTCAGCTGCTGCCTTGTTGAAGTGTGACTCATAATATGGCAGTTACTATCTGAGCCAGAAGGGAAGCATTGTCTTCTGCAAATGGAGATAAGAACTGCTAGGCAAGATTATCACAACCACTAGTGAGGTAATTTTTGTAAAATGCTTAGTCTCGTACCTTTCATATAATATATAAATCATGGTAATCTGAAAAAAAAATAAGACTAGTAAATGATGATGAAAACATTTTTCAATCACTGGAGTTGGAGGGCTTCAGCCTAAACTTCTGTTTCTAATGTTTTAAAGGTAGTACTCTTTTATGCTGCCTCTACTTCAAATACATCTAGAATAAAAGCAATACTCAACAAATATCACTGGTATGCATATGTCTTATTAACAGAACCATTCCTATCCAATGGTTGATGGCAACAACTGAATGACCAGGAATATGAATAAACTCTTGTAGGTCTTGGAGGCCACTTCTGCTTTATCTGCAATGTCTACATCCTCACCAGCTCCTCTCCCCCCTCTTCTTTGGGACCACCAAAGAGAGCCAGAAGACCTTAGAGAAGCTCAGAATAGTACTGCCTTGATTTTGGCAACATGCATATTGTTTCTTCAGCTAACTCAGCATGCTTGAGATCATTTTAACAGCATAGTGTTATCATGCGGTTTCAGTAGAAAAAGTCCCTATGTAAAAATAGCACCTTCTTCCTCAGCATGTCTGCTCTCTTTAATGAAAATAAGGCTTTAGCTTAGACTGAGCCAATGCAGCTATCAAGGCGTGAGCTAAAATCTCATCTGCTTCAAACACTGTTAGCCAAATCACTAACAATGGCACTCAGAGCCATTGACAATAAGAAAGACAATGCAGCAAGAGGCATGGACAATACAGAGTAATTCCTATCCAATACATGACACTTAAACAGCAGTTTCCTAGAATGAGCCCCTAGAGAATATGGTCAATAAGAAAAATCACAAGTGTCCTACAAGAGTATTTATGGCAATTCAAAACAAAAAGGAGAGAAGAATCAGCAGCATTCAAAAATTCTTATTCAATGCAATTAAAAACAAAAAGAGATTACCTAATACAATTCAAATCATAAGGCAACCAAGTAGGTTACTTCTTCATGGAGAACGGTGCTCCATTCATTCTTATCAACATGTTCTCACACCATGTTTGATTTGCAGATGGGAAAACTTCTATGTGTATTATTAATATGAAGCTAAAATAGAACAAAGGTAGTTTTATTCTATACTTTTTGTTGTTGTTGGAGAGGGTTTTTTTTTTTTTTTTTTTTTTTTTTTGCTATAGGGTGCGTGCGCTTGCCAGAAAGAGACAGAGAGATAGAAAACGAGAAATCATCCCCCTGGGAGATGGCCACGCCGCAATCCCTTCTCCTCCATTCTCCTCTCGGGATCTTGGGCACGCACGCACACGCGCCCAGCGTGAGTTTAAGCCACTAGGTCCGGTACTCAAACCACGGTTGACTACATGGGAGTTCAACGACATAGGCATTACACTAATTGCTGGTCCCTTTTTTAATATATACTTTTTCTGAGAGAGAGATTTTTCTGTAGTGTGTGTGTGCACACCGGAGACACACAGAGAGATGGAGAGAGAGAAAGCAAGTAATCACCCCTTGGGAAGGATGGCCATGCCGCAATCACTTCTCCATTCTCCTCTTGGGATCTCGGACACGCATGCACACAAGCCCAGTGTGTTTTATGCTAAGGATCCAATACTTGAAACATGGTAGACTACGTGGGAGTTCAGTGATGTAGCCATTATGCCATCTACTAGTCCCTTGTTTTATACTCTTAAGAAATGATACAGTTACATTTTTTAAAGAATTATTTAACTTTATTTATCTATTTAATTTTGACTGGAGAAGGACAGAGTAAGAGAGGAGGAAAGTGAGAAAGCAAGTCTCCAGGTCTAGGACTTGAACCGCGGTCAGCTATGTGGGAGTCAGCACCATTAACCATCATGCCACCCGCCAGCCCCTACAGCTACATTTTAAAAAAATGACCCTAGAAAGCATAATTTTCAAATCCATTCTAGTGCCATTAGTGTCTTTTCAAATTATTTTCAGAATCAGATCCTCATTGTGTCTGATGACTCGATTGATTAATCTCATCAGAGTTCCCACAGATGAATGACTCGATTTCAGCGTCATATACACAGCTGCAAATACATACTGTTCTACAACTGGCCTACCAATAAAGTTCAACGGAGAGAATAACTGAAGGTGTACCCATCTTATGGCCACCAGAAATTTCACTTTCAGTGAGTGACATTGATAATGACACCAAGAGCGTAGCTTGGGTCCTAGAATTCTCTAAGTACTTTTATCAGAAAGAGAGCTACAATTTTATTTTGTAATCCATTTCCCCTAGAAACCAGACCTTTCTTAAGGGAAGAATGTTTCTTTTTTGCAAACTCTTTGAAAGTTGTTTGAGGCTGTCAGACACCTCTTATTTATTACAAAGAACAGAGATATCTACAGCTTCATTTCCTTTGGTGTTATTGCAGCTTTCACTGGGCTCTCAGGACTGTCTGCAACACCACCCTTGCAGACTCCAGATCAGCGTCTGATCGGCCCTTTATCTACCATTTGAAGGCAATCCTACAAGATGTTCACCTCTGTCAATTAAGAGAGACCACAGCGCCCTTCACACAGCAGAATTCAGCTAATGTTAGTTAGCACAAGGTGCCTCTTTTCCCATCAACCCCCGTTTCTTTTATCTGAGAAGAAAAATGTAGGCTCATATGACCTGGAGGCTGCAAGGGCATTATTACAATTACCAGCACTATTTTGTTTTCAGCCAAAAACATTTCAGGGAACTACAGATGAAACATTTGGGAGGAAATATTCAGTGGGCCATTTGAAAAAATGGAGCCAAAATTTGAGAAGAAATTTAGGAACTGGAGATACAGATTGTGAAGTCAGCCACCTGAAAGTTTGCAATGAAACTGCGGAAGTGAGTAAGAATACGGACATAATGTAAGAAAGAAAAGGTGAATGAGGAAAGAATCCCACATTTAGTCATGGAGGAGAAACAGAGCTCTGAATGTAAACACAGAAAAAACCACCCAGTGAACTAGGAAGAAAATGTGTATTTACTTGTAATAGAAACTGTAAGAAATGAGTTTCACAAAAGGAGGTTAACTGTGTGAACAGTTTCAAAACAGGCAAGGTAGGTAAAGGTTGAGAGGATGCTGTCAATGACTGGGAAATGGTTAACCTAGTTACTGGAATATTTGCTGTGGACACCAATTTGAGAGAATTAAGATGTGAATCCAGGGCAGGAAAGTGGGAGGTGATGTGAAAAACTCTTTCAAGAGATCTGATGGTGGCAGGAAGAAGAGCATTGGCTCAGTGCGTCAACCGGGCAACAGAGACAGGAGTTTCCACGTGGCGTGCACACTGAGCCATGATGTAGGTACTACAAGAGTCGAGGACTGCATAATCCTTCCATTGCTGTGTGCGTGTTCCTTTGCATTGTGACTTTGTAGCCCCTCCTATAAAAATATAGAGTCTATTTCTTCCTTCCACCTGAATGGTCATATGACTGATGTTGGCTACTGGGATATTAGCAAACACAACACAAGTAGAGGCTTGAAAAGTGCATCTATAGGGGCCGAAAAGTGGCATGGTGGTTAAGGGCGCTGGACTCCCACATGGCCGACCACGGTTCAAATCTCGGATCTGGTGGCTTGCTTTCTCACTTCCTCTCTATCTGTCTGTCTCTCTCTGATCAAACTGGAAAATAATAATGATAATAATAATAAATAAAGTTAAATAAAATAATTCTTAAAAAAAAAGTGCATCTATAATGGGATTCCTTTTCTATTTTCCACCATGTGAACAAACTTTGGCTTGTCTGCTGGAGGTTGAGAGATGACATGAGGAGAGGCCCCTATTCTTCTAGGTAAGACCTCAGGCGTGAGTTGAGTACAAGTTGAACTTTCCCAGACAAGGAAAATTGCCTAGTGAGCCACAGAGAAATAATAAATGGTCATTATTATAAACTACTATATTTTGGGGTGGTTTGTTACACAGCAAAAACTATCTAATACCATGAGATTCCTTGCTTTTGCATCTATTCTCTGGATGAACATAAGTCTACAGTAATAATATGAGACATGAGTGTTAGGTGACATCATTTTAGAAAACAAAGGGCAAGGGAACCAGCAGTTAGCGTAATGGCTATGTCGCTGGACTCCCACGTAGTCGACCGCGGTTCGCGTCTGGGACCCGGTGGCTTACAACTCATGCCGGGCGTGTGTGCGTGCGTGCCCAAGATCCCGAGAGGAGAATGGAGGAGAAGGGATTGCGGCGTGACCATCCCCCCTGGGGGGTGATTTCTCGCTTTCTGTCTCTATGTCTCTCTCTGTCTGTCTGGCGAGCGCACGCGCCCTATAGCGAAAAAAACCTCTCCAAAAAAAAAAGAAAAAGAAAAAGAAAACAAAGAGCAACAAAATTTGCAAATGTCAATAATGTCCTGTCTATCTGGTGGTCATGCTCTGAAAAATCATAAGCATTCAGAATACAGGTAAGCACCAGTGTAAAAGATGTCTAAGCAACAAAGACATTCTTCAACAAAAGCTTATGTAATTTATGGAAGAAGCACAGAGTCATTTTCAAGCCTTCATATTATTTTTTAAGAGTTATTTATTATTATTATTATTATTTTAAAATTTGACCAGAGAGAGAGAGAGATAAAGTGAGAAAGCAAGCTGCCAAATGAGGGACTCGAACCATGGTCAACTAGGTGGGAGTCCAGTGTCTCAACCATTACACCACCCACCAGCCCAAGCCTTTGTATTATAACCTGCTTATGGCAAATTCTGTGAACATGATGGGAGTTTTTAAAAAGGACCAAGTAGTGGCATAATGATAATACAACTAGACCCACATGGGAAAGGTCCTGGGGTTTGTAGCCAGGGGTTTCCTTAAGCATGCTGGGTACATTTCATGCACACACACTTGTACCTGTGATCAAGGCCCACCAAGACAGAGATCATGGGACGAAGTCCTGTTAGGGGTACTTGTCTCTCTCTCTTTTGTTCATGGAAGAAAGAAATAAACTTTTTAAAAAGTTTGATGATTTTTTTCTTTAAAGAATTACTTTATTTAACTTAAAAATTATTATTATTGGGGCTGGCAGGTAGTGTGGTAGATAGGGTCCTGGACTCTCACATGACTGACCATGGTTCGAGTCCCAAATCTGGCAACTTACTTTCTCACTTTCCCTTTCTCTCTCCTTCTGTCTCTGGTCAAATTAAAATAATATTAATAGCAAATAAAATTAAATAAATAATTCTAAAAATATTATTTTTAAAATTATTTTTAAATTTTTATTTATTTTTTAATTTGACCAGACAGGGACAGGGAGAGACAGAGGGAAAGCGAGAAAGCCAGTTGCCAGGCCTGGGACTTGAACCACAGTCGGTCATGTGAAAGTCCAGTCTCTTAAACACCACACCACCTGCTGGCCCCATTATTATTATTTTTTAATTAGCTATAGGGCATATGTGCTCACCAGAGAGACACAGAAAAAGAAAGAGGGAAAGTGAGAACGCAAACTGCCAGGTCCAGGACTCAAAGTGCAGATGGCCATGTGGTAGTCCAATTCCCAACCACCATGCCAACTACCGGCCCCTGATTTGATTTTTATAACAGTTATCATTTCACATAAAGATTATGGATAATATACTAGGAGCATTGTTGGTTAAGGCAGACAGACGAGAAACCAGCACACACGTGAGACCTGGGAGTGAGAGCAGGAGCCACCCTTGTGGCCCTGCAGGGAAGACGGTCTCCAGTCAATGACAGTGAGAAATATACAGCCCTGTGTATGTCCCAGCCCTCAGGGCATCTTGTACCACTGCCCAATAGAAGAGCTGGTGTTCGCAGCAAGGACTACCAGCCATGAAGAACAGATTAAATGATGATAAGTATACTCTGTTTAATGAGACAGAGAAGAAGAGAATTTATTACAATTTCCATGAAAACAGTTAAACTTTTAAAAAGTTTGGTACTTAGATGATGTAAGCTTCAGCTCACTTCTTTGTGACCCCTCATTTCCTAAATATACATTGGTGAGGTTGAATCTCTTAGACACATTCATTTGGGTCCTAAGACAATTTCCAGAGACGGAAGAGAAGCATTGTCCCAGCAAATGGAAAGCAGAGAGGTACTTTGTTCAGTTAGGAAATAGACATTGACGTGACTTCATGGTGTCTTTGTTTGTTTTGTGTTTGTTTGTTTGGCCTTTCGTGTGTTATATTTTAAACATCTGTCAGCATTTCCTAAAATTCGTATGTTGACATTCTAACCTCTATCGTGACGTATTGGGCAGCTCAGAGATCACAACCATGGCCTACTAACGTGAGTAATGGGGCAGTATGACCTCATCTCTTCCATTCCTTGTCACTCGTGCATTGTTATTGGGGTATGTGATCAGAAAAGAACTTTAGACCAGGAAGGATCTGCAGTCCAACCTCCTTCATTTTATAGACAATGAAAATGAAGCTTGGAGAGATTGACTCACCCAACTTCGCAGGAGCAGTCGGTGGCAGAACCAAGGCTTAGAACAAACCCAGGTGTCTGAGTCCCGGTCCAGTGTTCTTGTTGCCTCTCGTTAGCCTAGTACGATTCAGAGCAGGTCTCTGCTAGGGGACAAAATTCTGAAGACCTTCACATCAGGCTGTGACTTTTTCCCATTAGGTTTTCATTCTGTGTTCTGTTTTAATCCAGTTATTATTAGCTTCTGCTTTATTATCCCACCTGTACAGTAAGATACACACCTAGGAATCCCCCAATATATTTCTAGGCCCCCGGAGAACTGAAGAGTCACAAAGTCAATTCTGGCATTTTCTAAAATAAAACCACCTACTTGGAAGTAAGGCCACACAGGTTTTATACAAGGCATGTAGGCTCAGTTCTAAAAATCCAGGAATTTCATAGTATCAATGCCTTTTCCAGGCCTAATCTCTGTGGAGTTGTCTTGTTCTCTCTCTCTCTTTTCTTTGTTTTGGGGGGTGGGTAAGAATTAATTAATTAATTAATTAATTTTAATTTGACCAGAGAGGGGCAGAATGAGAAAGAATGAGAGAGACGGAAAGTGAGGAAGCAAGCCACCAGGTCCAGGACTCGAACCATGGTCGACCATGTGGGAGGCCGACACCCTTAACCACCATGCGACCTGCTGGCCTCTATTCTCTTCTTTTTCAATGTTAAATGTAATGAGCTTAAAACCCTCCAGAATGATGAAAGTACTGTGGCAAATGATAGTCCACATCCATTACACACTTCTGTCTAATTATGTTCCAATGAGGCAGAATTCTCATGAGAAATACATAAGCACAGGACAATGGTAGTTGAATTTCTCAGGTATACATTGTAAGTGTAAAACTCACATATTTGGGTCAACTTAGTGGTACAGTGGTTAAGGCAGCTGGATCCCACATGGCCAGCAGGACAGTTCAAGTCCCAGATCTGGTAGCTTGAAAACCATGCCAGGCATGTGTGTGTGCATGCCCAAAATCCCAAGAGAAGAATGGATGAGAAAGGATTGTGGCATGGTCATCCCACCATGGGGGTGGTTTCTTACTCTCTGTCTTTCTCTGGCTAGTATATAGGCCCTATAGCAAATTAAAAAAGAAAAAAAATCACGTATTTTCCAACCACTTCCATAGAAACAGAGAAGACAGAGTCATTGGGAACGCAATGCTTCTGTAACTCACAGATAGATTGCATGTCTGTGTCCTAACAACGTGCTCGATGCTAGCTTACTGGGTGGCATTGGCAACAGCTGAGGTCAATCACAGAATCTTAAATATTTGTTGTTTTAGTGATTAAAATACTGTTAGTGGAGGCAGCAGGTGGCATAGTGGTTAAGGTGCTGGACACTCCCACATGCCCTACCATAGTTCAAGTCTCAGACCTAGTGGCTTGTTTTCTCACTTTCCCTCTTTCTTTCTCTGTGTCTCTCTCTGGTCAAATTAAATGAAATGAATGAATAAATAAAATTAAATAAATAATTTTTAAAAATACTGTGGTGTAAGCCACTAAGTTTTGAAGTGGTTAGTAACATAGCATAAGGTAACTATAATAAACACCAATTCACCAGTCATAGATTTAATCATAGGACCCAGCGCAGCCAGAAACAAGCCCAACCCACACTTTGCAGTAGACACTAGCAAGCATCCAGCGGACAGACAACCTTGGGTCAAGGCCTCCATCACCTCCCCATGCACCCCCTCACCATCTTGGGAAGTAACAGAGGGAGGAAGAGAAACAAGCTGGTAAGGCTATTGTAGAAGGACGAATGTTCCCCAAAGATGACCACATCCTTATCCTAGGACCGGTGAGAAATTAACTTGCGTGGCAAAGGGAGATTGAGAGTGGAGGGTAAGCTGGTGGTGGTGGTTAAGGTGGCTACGATCCCGCATGGCTCACCAGGCCATTCGAGTCCTGGACGCAGTGGCTTGAGAAGCATATTGAGCTCATGTGCATTAGTGCTCAGAATCTGGAAAAGAGGGAGAGATGGAGGAGGAGGGATTGAGCGCTTCCCCATTCCCCACGGAGGGTGCTTTTTCACTCACACACACACACACACACACACACACACACACACACTCTTCCCTTCTCTCTCAGGTGAGCACACTCACCATCTGGCAAATTAAAAAAAGAACACAAGATTGTAGAAGGAGGGCTGGACTGTAGCCTAGTGGTTAAGGGGACAGGCTCTCACATGGCAGATGACACAGTTCAAATCCTGGCCCTGGCAGCTTGAAAACACTCGCCAGGTGCCTGTGCATTATGTGCTCAAAATCCCAATAGTGGGAGCGGGAGGGAGGGGGTGGAGTGGGGAAGAGAGCAAGACATATAACAGACACAAAAATGAAGAATGATCTGCTGATGGTAATGTGTATAGTAATATCTTTGGCTACTATGCAGTGTATTCATGCTGGGAAAGTTCATTTTGTATGCTATGAAGATATACAGTAATTAAATGTAAAAAAATAAGAAAAAATGATTTTTAACAGATTAAAAAAATAAAAGTCCCAATAAGATGGAGAAATGGATGAGAAGGATTGCTGTGTGACCATGTCCTTCTGGGGTACTCTCTCTCTCTGGCAAGCACATGCAACCTCTAAGAAAAAAAAGGATAAAAAGAGTGCTGATGTAATTAAGGTTGCTAATCAGATGACCTTAAAATAGAGAGATTATCCTGGATTATTTAGGCAGGCTCAATGCAATTGCAAGTCTTTATGTGGAAAAGTTAAGAGCAGAGGGAAGAGATGTGAAAAGAACTGTACCCACTGTTGCTGACTTAGAAGATGGAGGAAAAGACCACACAACTCTAGAAGCTGGACCAATGGGTGACATGGTGGTTAAAGTGCTGGACTCCCACATGGGCGACCAAATTTCAGACCTGGTGGCTTCCTTTCTCTCTCTCTCTCTCTCTAGTGAGCACATGTGCCTATAACAAATTATAAAATAATAATTCTGATAAAGAAAAATAAATGATTCTTTATCAAAACTCTAGAAGCTGGAAAGTACAAAGAAAGAGATTGTTCTAGAGTCTCCAGAAAAGGCCACAGCCCTGCTGACAGTTTGATTTTAGTAAGGTAACCCATTTTGGATTTCTGAACTATAAAACTATAAGACATGGGGACCAGCATGTGGCGTGGTGGTTAAGGCGCTGGACACTCCCACATGGCTGACCAGGGTTCGAGTCCTGAATCTGGTGGCTTGCTTTCTCACTTCCTCTCTTTCTCACTCTCACTCTCACTCTCTGTCTCTCTCTGGTCAAATTAAAAAATAAAAAAATGAATGAATAAATAAAATTAATAATTATAAAAAAAAAAACTATAAGACAATAAATTTGTGTTGTTGTAAGCCACTAAATTTGTGTTAATATTCTTACAACAGATACTTAAAAAATTATTACAGGTAAATAAATTATAACTGAATAATTACTCAAAATAAGACTATATTTTATAATGGAAGAGACTGAGATGACTTCAAATAGAAAATTTTTTTTTTCTCCCTATCACCCAGTGTGGAATAAGTTGGAAAAGTAAAATTAGACCTTTTATGGAAAACAAACAAAAAGCTTCTTTCCTGATTTTCACACTCCTGAGTACAATGAGTCAAATTTGGGACCTTGTTCCACCTTTGTGCTGAGACTTGATTTTTCTGTTAAAATAAAAAACATTAAAATAACTCTTGGAAGAGCCATACAATTAAACTTTTCAGAATGAATGAGTCTATCTGATTCTTCTGAAAACAGAACTTGGGGGAGGAAAGGAGGGGGGAACTGAATCCAGTCCGGAGCACAGAGTCCTGGAAAGGGAAGGGTAGAGATCAGACTGCCCCTGGCTCAGAGGACGCCGGATCGCCCTGAACGCCTTGCCGCTGCGCAGGCTGGGCCTCTCCTTACCGCAGGCTCAGAGGTGCCCTTGAATCACGAGGCTCTGAGAGTGGGTTCGTTACACCCTACAGCGAGACCAATCGCTTCTGGTTGCTTAGGGCCTTCGAGGTTCCATGGCTTCTCTCCTCGGCGTTTTAGATACCTGTGGTTTCAGCTCGATAACTGGGATCCCACTGGTCATCCTTGTCTCTGACCCTCCAAGAGTAAGGCTTTTAGAATCAAAAGTTTAATTATGGACCTGCTCTGTGGTGCAACTGTAAGTGCTGCTTAAGGCTGGTGTCTGTCCTTCAAATTCTGGACCAGGTTTGCCAAAACTCACCGGGCACATGCACCAGTGCCAGGATCTGATTGGCTGGAGGGCTGGGGGAAGGGGATTGTGGCGATACCAAATTCTGTAGAGGGTGCTCATCTCTCTCTCTCTTTCTCTCTCACACACACGTATGGGCAAGCACATGCTCTATCATGAATAAATAAAATACAATGCATGGGGCCAACAGGTAGCATGGTGGTTAAGGGCACTAGACTTCCACATGGCCGACCGCAGTTGGAGTTCCAGACCTGGTGGCTTGCTTTCTCCCTTTCTCTCTCTCTCTCTCTCTTGCTCTGTCTCTCTCTCTGGTCAAATTAAAATAAATAAAGTTAAATAAAATAATTCTTAATTTCCCCCTGCACGGCAGCAAGCTGTGGTGTGATACTGCAGCCACCTGGGAGGTCCCTGATCCAGATCCCCAGTTGATCTGAACCTGTCTGGCAAGTCCATGGTCCTGGCTCACAGAAGGACTAGGGGAAGGATCTTGGCGTGGGATGATTACAGTGTGGCAAGACTCTGTTGAAAGTAACTCTTTTCTCTCAAAAAATAATATAAATTTTAATAAATCCATTTTCTGTCACCAATTATTATTCTTTGCTGTTAGAATGATTCTTAATAAGATGTTAGAAACAACATTAAATTCAGAACAATGAACTATTTCAAAAGAATACTACATTATTATCATAAGGCTTGTCAGGGATTTATTGACTTTGGATACACGCTTGCTGTAGAGCATGTACACTCGCCGGGTCCTTTACGGGCAACTATGCAGCTCCCTGGGAGGCTCGTGAGTCTGTCCCTAATGTAGCTACAGCTCTTGCTTGGAGTAGGGAGTGAGGGTTTAAAGCCGCGGAGGGGAGCAAATGAGATTAGTGACTGCAGAAGTCACAGGGAAGCAGGATAGAGTGGGCGTTCAAAAGAAATGGGCATGGTGGAATCAGCAGTTAGTGTAATGGCTATGTCGCTGGACTCCCGTGTAGTCGACCATGGTTTGAGTCCTGGACCCGGTGACTTAAACTCACGCCGGGCGCATATGAGTGTGTGCTCAAGATCCCGAGAGGAGAATGGAGGAGAAGGGATTGCAGGGTGGCCATCCCCCCTGGGGGGTGATTTCTCGCTTTCTGTCTCTCTGTCTCTCTCTGTCTTTCTGGCAAGCGCAAGCGCCCTCTAGCAAAAACCTCAAAAAAAAAAGAAAAAAAAAAAAAAGAAATGGGCACGGGGCCAGCAGGTGGCCTGAAGGTTAAGGCAGCTGGATCCCTGTATGACTGACTATGCAGCTGGAGTCCTGGGACTGGTTGTTTGAAAAACGTACCAGGCTATTTCAGCAGGTAGCACAGTAGTTAAGGCATTGGACTCCCACATGGCCTACCACAGTTCAAGTCCCAAACCTGGCACCTTGCTTTCTCACTTTCCCTCTCTCTCTCTCTCGTGAGTGCACATTCCCTGTAGCAAATTAAAAAATAATAATGATAAATAAAAATTAGGTAAATCATTTTTAAAAAGAAAAGAAAAGCCACCAGGTGTGTGTGTGTGGATGGTCAAAATCCTGAGAGGAGGATGGAGGAGAATAGATTGTGGCATGGCCTTCTCCCATGAGGAGTGCTTTCTCATCTCCTCTGCAAGCGCATATGCTCTGTGGCAAAAATTAAAGATAAATAAGTAGGGACCAGCAGATGGTGTAATGGTTACATCACTGGACTCCAGTGTAGTCGGCCATGGTTCAAGTCCTGGACCTGACAACTTAAAACTCACGCTAGGGGTGTGTGCGTGTACGCCCAAGATCCTGAGAGGAGACTGGAGGAGAAGGGATTGTGGGCATGGCCATCCCCTCTGGGGGGGGGGGGTGATTTCTCACTTTCTGTCTCTCTGTCTCTCTCTGTCTCTCTGGCAAGCTACATGTGCTCTATAGCAAAAATCTCTTTCAATAAATAAATAAATAAACAAAAAGCTGTTGAGTAAAAAAAAAAAAAAATGAAATGGGCTTGTAATCCTTCTAACATTCTCTGACTCTTGAAGGTCACTTAACTCTCTGTACCTTTCTGTCTCTATCAGAAGAGAGAGGGTGTGGGAATAACAGTGCCTACACCCTAGGGTTGACGCAAGGATTAAATGAGATCACATAAAACAGTTCTTGGTAAAGGGAAACGCTGGATGGCTCTTAGTCAATTTTGTACGGAACCCAAGAGTTGAGAAATCACCATTTTCACCAGATCACAGATTTTTCTTTTTGCACTTATTGTCCGTTTTTACTACGCATCAAGATAAATGGTGAGCTCCCTTGGATCTGCTCACCTGAGCAGGTGTCCGGTTCCTGACATACCTGGAGTCCCTGGAGACATCTGAGAAGGCGGACGCTGCTCCCAGAGCCCCTTATCAAGTCTCCACTTCTGTTCCCCAGCCCTGCCTTTCCCATGTGGTTCCAATACTCAAATATTTAGTCCATCTGTCCCAGAGGGGTTTGGATTTTCTCTTCATTTGTACTTCTTGAAATAATATGCTCCTGAGGCACAGACTGTTCCTTCATCACGAAAAAAGGTCAAGCATTTATTAGTCTGTGTGTAAACATGACAACAAAGGAGCTCTTGTAAAAATGGAATGTTCAGCTTGGAGAGAACACAGAGTAGTTCCTCCTGAACCTGGCAAATTCCCGTGGATTTCATATCCTTTAAATACACCCTGTTAATGTCACTATTTCTTTCTGGAATTCTCCAGCCTCACTTACAAATCCCCACGAATTCTCTGAGGTGTCAGTTTATTCATTCGTAGAGCCTGTATGTTCAAACACATGGACGGGTTGTTCAGAAAAACCAATTCTAATACCACAGAGAGAATCTGTACCACACGACTTCTTAACATAAAAAGGGGAAGCGACTTCTTTGCTCACCAGCAACCATTTCACACAAACTTGATCCCAACCTTTTGAGCAGTGCCCCCAGAAGCTAAACGTGATTCATTTTCTTCCTGCTCTTCAGATGACAGTAACCAGACACAGAGCTCTTTCACTGTGGTTTCCCATCACTATGGTTTTGACATCCCTCATGAAGTCAACCACCACCTACATTAGTCTGCTCTCTTCTATTTTAACTTTTTTAATAAAAAAATTTTTTTAGAAATATTTTATTTAATTGTATTTACTTTATTATCATTATTATTATTATTGTTTAGTTTGACCAGAGAGAGAGAGAAAGTGAGAAAGCAAGCCACCAGGTCTGGGACTCAAACTGTGGTTGGCCATATGGGAGTCCAGCATCTTAACCACCATGTCACCTGCTGGCCCCTTTTTAATTTTTTTTAATAGGGCACATGCATTTGCTGGTGAGAAGAAGGCAATGAGAAATCACTCCCTAGGAGGAATGGCCATGCCACAATTCTTTCTCCTCCATTCTTCTCTCGGGATTTTGGGCAGGTATCCACATGTGCCAGGCATGATTTTCAAGGCTTTGGGCCTGGGATTCGAACCACAGAGTTGGCCATGTGTGATGCAGCTGCCTTAACCTCCACATCACCTGAGGCCTAGTCTACTTTCTTCTTTTTAAAATTCATCTGCTTCTTTTTCCCCATGAACTAGAATGACAGAGACAGTGCCTCCAACAGGTCTTCACGTCGCCCCAGCCTCAGTCAGCCATGGGTAACGGACCCAGTGTGTTTAGGGAGGTCTCCAGAAGCAAAACCAGAACCTTCCCATGTCGGTCACCCTCACAGAGCATTGTGTCACAGTTAAACCACTGTCAGGCCCCAACCACTCCCTTTTTGAACTCAGATCTTTTCAGACATTATATATCATCGCTCTCTGTAAAATGTAGCCTTGGGTTCAGCAGTACACAGTCAGGGTTTAAAAATGTTTTCAAAGTTTCACATTGTCTCTTTATAATCTGTTGTTGGTACTGTCCTTTAAATTTTCTCACATTCCTATCCAGAGAATGAAAAAGAATCAGATTCCACAATGAGGCCTTTTCTAATCAATCTCAGCTAAAAGTCTGTCTTGGAGAATGAAGACCACATTCCCACACAGGAATGTGTAGGGTTGCATCCACCACCTAGCAGGGTTACATCCACCACCTCTGACCAGGGAGCCCAGATTTTATGTTCCTTGTGAGATTTGCATGTATGTGAGACCTGTTCAAACCAGTTTCATCCATCTGCCTTCCCCCTCCTGCAAAGATTGTGGCAATATGTGGGAACAATTAATTGTTGGCCTTGTTCTCCTCCTCCTCCCCTCCTCCTCTCCCTCCCACTCTCCTCCTTCTCCTCCTCCTCATTCTTCTTTTTCTTAACCTGACTTGCCTTTTTGTCCAGAGCCAGCCAGGAAAGCAATGAGCCTTGGAAAAGGAGCCCCAGCATGTTGGCTCACTAAATACTTCCTTCACTGCTATGAATTTCTCTGGTATACGGCAGGAAGTCACGTGGTACCATATTTTTAACTGGATGTCAACTTGTATTATTTTGTAAATACATAAGCAAGTATCGGCCCTGAGAGTTAGCAGCCTACCCTTCTCACAGGAAGTACAAAGTACATTTTATTCAAGTGAATGAAACAAACATCTGCTTTCACGGCTGGCCCCAACTTCCTTTCTGTTTCTTCTTCCCATCATACTCCCCACTCCCCCCACACATACACTGCTATTAACATATCAGGTTATTCATTTTTCACTGAGATTAGAACAAATTTTGAGCTCCAATGACCTGATTAAGTGAGCAAAATAAACGGTTACACTCTGTCTTTTTAAAAAAAGTTTCCTTCTTTCATGAGACAGAGAGACAGAACCGCAGCAGGGTCTCCACGCTGTGACCCACACCCGCCTTCAGCCAACCCCAGATCAGCGGCACACGCATGCCCAAGTGTGCCCAGGGAGGTCTCCCGACGTGAGTCCTGAACCTCCCCTTGGGGATCCACCTTGGAGACCATCACATATTACCACTGCCCCACCATCTGGCTCCCACCCATACTCTCACTCTTATTTTTCCTGCTTTCTGGAATACCTCTTCTTCCCATCACTCCATTTTTATTGAGGAATTAAAAAAATAAAGAATTAGAATGATTCATTTATTTAATTCATTTGTTATTATTATTTTTTTACTTATTATTATTTTTTTATTAGTTTATTCTAAGGAATGTGAGAAAGTAAGCCACCACCAGGTCCAGGACTCAAACTGCAGTTGGCCATGTGAGAGTCCAACATCTCAACCACCACGCCACCTGCTGGCCCCTATTGAGGACTTTTTTTCCCCCCCAGAGGTATTTTTGCTATAGGGCAGATGTGCTCATCAGAGAGACAGAAAGTGAGAAATCACCTCCCTGGGGGGATGACCACATCGCAAGCCCTTCTCCATTCTCCTCTCGGGAACTTGGGCATGCACACACATGTGCCCGGGTGTGAGTTTTAAGCCACTGGATCCAGAACTCGAACTGTAGTCGACTACATGAGAGGACAGCCACATAACCAATATGCCATCCACTGGTCCCTGAGGACATTTTTATTCCTCTTTCGGGTGTCACTTGCTACCGCCTTCCCTTGAGGTACTTTCTCAATTACTCTCTCCCCTTTTCATACTGAAAGTGTTTTCCCTCTTGCTCTGCCTTTGTTTGCCATGGTTTCTTGTCTGTTGCTTGTCTTCTCCCCTTATAATGTGAGTTTCTTTATATCTTTTTCATCTCTTTACCTGACCCCCCCAAGTCTAGCATAATGGCTGTCATGAGGTAAGCACTGAAATGTTTATGACTTTGTCTACCATTTATCATGCTCTGGGGGGAGTGACTCAAATTCCAGGCACAGGGTACAGATGGAGAGTGTCCATCAACCAAGATGCAAGAAGGTGAATGTGAGCACCTTCCTGTAGACATCTGATAGTCACTTGAATCTATAGGCGTAGAGCTGAGGAGAGATCGGGACTGGGGATAAACAGTTGAGAGTTACTAGTGTAGAGGTGAGAATGAAAACCATGGGAATAGGTGAGAGCACTAATGGAGAGGGTATAGAATGAGAACTGAGGAGGGCTGGGGGCAAACCTCGCGGAAAGTCAACATTCAAGGGTCAGTAATGGAAGTCATCTAGTGGTGGACTCTGAGAAGAGACGGTTTGAGAAATAGGTGAACAAGAAGGGAGTGAGGTCATAGAAGCTAAAGGAGTCAAGTTCAATAAGGATGGAATAGTGTCTAGGGCCAAATGCTTCAGTGTTAGGGAACAGCTAGACAGGTGCAAGGGGAATACAGGATTTTCAAGGGAGATAAATGGTACTTTTCTTCAAATGGTTCTTATTTTAAAGAATGTGACAAATAGTGACCAGCAGATGGTGTAATGGTTACATCTCTGGACTCCCACACAGTCAACCATGGTTTGAGTCCTGGAACCAGCGGCTTAAAACTGAAGGTGGATGCGTGTGTGTGCATGCCCGAGATCCAAAGAAAAGAATGGAGGAGAAGGGATTGTGGCATGGCCATCTCTTCTGGGGGGAGTGAATTCTCATTTTCTGTCTCTCTGGCAAGTGCATGTGCCCCGTAGCAAAAATCTTTCTCTAAAAACAAACAAACAACAAAACAAAACAAAACAAAACAAAACAAAAAGGCAACACAGTTTAGGAGCTATAGGAACCAATCTCTCATTAAGATGATATGCACTCATCAAATTTCAACAGGAAACTATATTCTAATCTGAATTTCCTTATTCTTTTCTATAAGTGGGTTTGTAAAAATATAACACAAATTCTTGTCCTGTGACTACTTTAAAGTAATATGCCTTCCCTAGTTGAGAAGACTTGTTTTGCTCTGGGGTCACTGAGGAAGGCTTCTCAAAGGCAAACCTTCAAGGGCGTGAAGAAAAGGATCTGTTACCATTGAGCCTCCAGGAACAATGGAAGGCATCACAAGATACCTTGAGGTACGCAGTCTGGACCCCAGCTGGTGGGAGAGTCGTAGTGAACTGAATCACAGTGCTAGAGGGGGCCACCTGCGTCCACCTGAAAATGTGTAAGTCACGTACACAAGTACCGGATACCCCGATCAGCTGGAGGGCTGGGTATAGGAGAGCCTGGCATGACAAGACTGTTTTCAGGATGCTCCTCTCTCCATCATACATACACTACCAGACATAAACTTTTTTTTTGGGGGGGGGGGGTTCGCTATAGGGCGCGTGCGCTCGCCAGACAGACAGAGAGAGACATAGAGACAGAAAGCGAGAAATCACCCCCCAGGGGGGATGGTCACGCCGCAATCCCTTCTCCTCCATTCTCCTCTCGGGATCTTGGGCACGCACGCACACACGCCCGGCGTGAGTTTTAAGCCACTGGGTCCGGGATGCGAACCACGGTCGACTACGTGAGAGTCCAGTGACACAGCCATTACGCTAACTGCTGGTTCCCAATATATGGTCTTCTTTATGAAATAGATTAATATCAACACAAAAACAATTACGTATTTTTCTTTTCTTTCCTTTTCTTTCCTTTTCTTTCCTTTCCTTTCCCTTTCCCTTTCCCTTTCCCTTTCCCTTTCCCTTTCCCTTTCCCTTTCCCTTTTCTTTTCTTTTCTTTTCTTTTCTTTCTTTTCTTTCTTTTCTTTTCTTTTTTGCCATAGAGTGCATGTGCTTGCTGGAGAAAGAAACCGACAGTCAGAGACAGAGAGAAATCACCCCCCAGGGGGGATGGCCATGCTGCATTCCTTTCTGCTCCATTCTCCTACTGGGACTTCGGGCGCACATGCGTGCACACACACACACAGACACACACACACACATGCCTAGTGTGATTTTCCAAACCACTGGGTCTGGGACTCAAACTGTGATCAGCCATATGGGATCCAGCTGCCTTAACCACCTCACCACTTGCCTGGCCCTATTTTTATTTTCTTTATTTTGGGGGAAGAAAGTATCTATCTTACATCTGTTCTTCCAATTACCTACCTATCCATTCATTCATCCATCTGTTCATCCCAAACTTTTTTTCTTTAAGACAAGATCTTTTTCATGCCATCATTCTCCTGCCTCAGCCTCCCAACTGGGACTATAAGCACATGCCACCATGTGTTCGGACAGGTCTTGCTGTGTTGCCCAGGTCAGCCCCAAACTTGTGAATCTCCTGCCTCAGCTACTCCACAAGCTTGGGATTACAGGTTCACACCACCTCATCTGGCATTTAGGTTGGGATGGAAATTGAACCTGGGCCTTCGATGTGTGCCCAATTTACACAGCACAGCATCTTAGTGTCTGCCATAGTGGCTGGGTCCCACGTAACTTTTTATAAGCTTATTTATTTATTTCTTCCATGAGAAAATGAGAGAGAAAGAGAGAGAGAGAGAGACAACACTCCCAACAGGGTCTGGATGGCACCACTCACTCCTAGCCTTTAGGCAGCCTAGATCATGGGCATTCAGGTACCCAGTGTGCTGGGGATATCTTCAGACTTGAACCAGGAACCTCCTGACATGGAGTTACCTTAGAGCATAGCATTTTCCTGCTGCCACCACTCAACCCCCCAAGTCATTTTTTAAGGTCATCTTCTTTAATGTGTTTCAGCAGTGCCCCTGGCCTACAAAGAAAAATCGGACCAGATCCCACATCTCAATTTAGTCACCAACCAGAATATAGAAATTTGATCTAAAACATATTACAATTAGGCCAAGGATCAAGATATATATCAAATTGTTTTAAAATAAAACCTGAAGATGTGCTTTAGGAAACATCTCTGCACTTCCTCGGTATACTAATGCTCCCTGACATTATTGCTATCACTGATAAATGTCAAAGGGGAGAGAGATATTTTTGGAGCTGATTTTTTTTTACCCTATTACAAAAATAGATTAGAAATATACACACATATGTCACAGAAAGAACTTAGGCTAATATTTCCATACAGGGACAACCATTAACATATTTTCAAAGTTCACAGTTACATTCCTGTAGTCAGTTATAATCATCAGTCGATTTGAACTCTTTTATTTTATGATAGCTATCAAAATGTACTGGTATGATGTAATCTGCTTAAATTTCACAAGTGTATGAGAATTTTATAGTCAAAGAGTTCTTAAAGGAGGCTGTGCGATTCAATATTTTCATACTATCATTGTCCAAAAAGCCTGGAGGTAACTTAAACCAACAAATGATAATCCCTAAAGACAATGACACAAAGCTACACTTGAACTCAAATTAATGATTTTTTTTTTTTTTTTTTTTTTTTTTTTTTTTTTTTTTTTTTTTTTTTTTAGGTAGTTGTTCCTTCTGTAGGACATTAGTCTAAATCAATATTTAGTTATAACTGGGGCTGGCAGGTGACGTGGTGGTTTAGGCACTGGACTCCCACATAGCCAACCATGGTTCGAGTCCCAGACCTGGCAGCTTGCTTTCTCACTTTCTCTCTCTTTGCCTCTCTCTCTCTTTCTCTCTGGTGAATGTGCATGTCCTGTAGCAAATTAAAATAATAATAACAATTAAATTAAATCAATAATTCTTTAAAAATACGTATATTTAGTTATAACTTACACTAAGCAGGCTGACTCCATGGCCTGGTGGTTAAGGCAGCTTGATCTCACATGGCCAGTTGCATGGTTCAAGTTCCACGACCAGTCACTTGAGGAACATGCCAGCACATCTGCATGCATGCCTAGAATTCTGACAGGATGGAGCGATGGAGGGTAAGGGATGGCGGCATGACTGTGGCCTGTCGGGGGATGCATTTTCCCTCACTCCTTGTTTCCCCGTCTCTCCGGAGAACACATGTGACCTCTGGTCAAAACAAAAACAACATGAAAAAACGTACACCAAGCATATGCTTTGGGGAAACCACACGTGTAGACGAAAAGAACAAATGAGTCAAGTTCTCTATGTGGTCCACTCTACCAGCCTCTTTGCTCCCCTTGGAGGTTGTCCGGTACCTCACGTGTTGGAGGAGGCACTAGGTTAATCTGAATTGCTGCTCAGTCACGCAAAAGATACGATGTTTTTTCATGAGGGTCTCTGGAGAAAGCAAGGCCCTCTAAGCTTGGAGGGGGACACCCCTGGAAGGGCACCCCTTGCTTGCTCTGTTGGCAGTTGGAATAGTATATCCTACAACATACTGTGCTTCATTTATTTCAAGAAGACTGTTGGCGGCAGTGTCAAACAGCAGGTGCAAGAGTTGCAAGAGCTCTCACTGTTCGTCACAGCTGGCCACCTAATTGGTAAAGACCAGTACTGGGGAATAATCAAGTCACTAACTTATATTTCCTAACCCATGACTTGATTCTGCCATTGTAACCAGCAAACCTTAATATCTTGGTTACAACTACAATGGTTTATTCTAGATCTGAAATGAAGAACACATGGGCATCCGTACTGGTCGGTTGTCTTCATTGCAGATCCAGGCTGAGAGAGCAGTCCGATTTGGAGCATGCCTCTCCCACAGCAAAGGGACAACAGCCATCTTAGGGCTTTGGCTCACATAGGGCATGGTCATGGTCACCCACATACCATGAGTCTAAGCGCCCACGTGCCCAAGCAAGCTCTTTGATGTCAAAGGTATGGAGATTGTAGACTCCCCGTGGGAGATTCTACAGGTGGGTAATCCTCTGTCAAGAGCAAAAGTGAGTTGCTGGGGACAAAAACAAACTACCACGCCACATTTCCCTGCTGTAGCCTCCACTCAGTTCTCTAGCCTATTCCTTTAACCTCTTCTTGTTCAAGACCAGCTCAGGAAGGGTAGTCTGGAGAGTTCTATGGAAGACGAGCTGCCCAAGAAGTGAGGGCTGCAGCATCTGTGGTTTCTACTCTTCCCTGCTGGGCAGAGTGAGTTGGGAAGAACTGAGGATGAAGTGGTAGAGACAGAGAGGACTGAGGGCTTTCTCATTAACCACTTGGCAAATGCCTGAGTGTCTGCAGCAAGAGGCAGAGTGACCTTCAGGTCTGCGGTTGGAGGGCTGCCCCTGGGAGAATGTCATTAAGCCCACCCCTCAAAGTCATCATCATCTTCAATTAATATTGACTGAGCACCCACTGAGACACTGACCCTGCTGGGAACACAAACTTTCCTGGGCTGGGAAAGGCACTGACTCATTTGCACATTAAAAAGCACACAGAGGAAGCCCACCTTTTTTTTTTCTCTCTCTTTCTACTCACCCTGGGAGAGAACCACTTGTCTTTTTCATTCATGTGTGGAATCTCAATTAAACAAAGTACACAAAGCAAACTTCTTACATTGTAATTTTCCTCCCTCTCCCCTTGTTTTATTTGCAGTCTGGATTTATTACTGAAGGATTGCCTCCTTTAAGTATCATCCCCTATTAACCAGAGAGATAAAAGCCATAAAAGGAAGGGAACTCCTTCAGTTCTCTTTGCTGGTTGTGAGACAGAGCAGCCTGGTTTACAAGGGGAGCTGGCATCTGTTGACTAAGCCGAGCCTGTCCTGCACCAGCGCAGGGCTTATGCTCAGAATGCAAACTGCAGCTATCAGAGACAGAGCTGGGATTTAATAACTGCTTGAGCCCAGAGCAAATCTACTTGGGCACTAGAAAAGACATTGTGTAGTTTTAAAGCAGATGTATGTTCTTAACGTGGTTGGCTTGTAAAGCAATAAAACGTGGTTTTTCTCCCCCTTAGCCTATCCCAACTGTTAGAGTAAATAGTGTAACTTAAGACAGGGTGATTCTATCACAATTCCATGTAATATTTAGTCCATATAACAGGATGGAACTTAAATTAGCATCGCATATAGAAGGCATTTCATTTTCTCACATACAGTACAATATTAGGAGCAAACAACATATGTCTCCATGGTTATAAACAAAGGTGTCATGTTTGCAAAACAGATCCTATATGTAGCAAGTCTATAAATGGGATAAAATATGGGGTTTTTGTTGGTTGAAATAATGTTAAATATTTCAAGCCACATGAAATGTAAAAGAAATGTTTTCTCCTGTGTGAAGACCAGGAAGATTCATCTTCACATCATTCTCCAAGACTGAGTTCTTGGTTTGCCAAATTCTGTGTCTGAACCTCTCTTTCTTCACCTGTAAAAATAAGATGCTGGCAAGATCAGGGTTTGCCTACATTTATTCTGGAGAACATTGTCTCATAAGAAATGAATGAGAGTGGGCTGACAGGTGGTGTGATGGTTAAGGGCGCTGGACTCCCACATGGCTGACCGTAGCTCAAGTGCCAGACCTGGTGGTTTGCTTTCCCGCTACCCACCCCCCCACCCCCCCCACCTCCGTCCCTCTCTGGTCAAATTAAAACAAATAAGGTTTAATAAAATAATTCTTTAAAAGAAAGAAATGAGGGACCAGCAGTTAGCGTAATGGCTATGTCACTGAACTCCCATGTAGTTTACTGCAGTTCGAATCCCGGACTCGGTGGCTTAAACTCATGCCAGGAGGGTGTGCGTGTGTGCCCAAGATCCCAAGAGGAGAATGGAGGAGAAGGGATTGCGGTGTGGCCATCCCCTCTGGGGGAGTGATTTCTCGCTTTCTGTCTCTCTGTCTCTCTCTGGCGAGCTCACATGCCCTACAGCAAAAAAACAAAACAAAACAAAACAAAACTCTCCCCCCCTAAAAAAATGAACAAGAGTAATATTTTATTTAATGTTTAAATTTATTTAAAAAGAATTATTTATTTAATTTTATTTATTTATTATTATTTTTTAGTTTGACCAGAGAGACACAGAGAGAGAGAGGGAAAGAAAGCAAGCCAACAGGTCCGGTACTCAAACTGTGGTTGACCATGTGGGAATCTAGTGCCTCAACCATCATGCCACCTGTCTGCCCCAAGAGCACTATTTTTAAAAAAAGGTTCCCCTGGTAAACTAAGTTAGGAATTATGATATGAAACAAAATGAAGAACATTACTCAAAAATTTAGTGCACTAGAAATATTCATTTTGATTCTCCAAAAGGGAGATAAAGTATCACATTGTTTCTCTAATTTATTTTACCATAAAACTTCTTGTAGAACAATTCTTGGGACCACTGCAAACATTAGACTTTTATGATTCTATTCCCTGTTTATTCTATCTTTCCAAATTACTTTATTCAATTTTGTTTATTATTATTATTATTATTATTATTATTATTTTAATTTGACCAGAGAGAGACAGAGAGGGAGAGAGGGAGAGAAAGAAAGTGAGAAAGCAAGCTGCCAGGTCCAGGATTTACACACAACGTGATGCTCTATTGCTGAATATTTCAAGATACCTTTTCTAAGAACATACATAACCTACATAACCTTAGAACCACTACTACACCTGAAAAATTTAACATTGACTAATGTCATCTAAGGTATACTTTGCATTTCAGTTTTTCCAAATTTGACTCCAAAATGTCATTTATACATTTTTTTTAAATCTGAGATACATTTAGGGTTGACACATTAGATGTCTTCCCATCTCTCAGGGCTCCTTAGTATAGAATGAGCCCCCTAACTTGTCTTTCATATTTACCTTTCTTGAAAAAAATCTAGGTCATTTAATTTGTAGGATGTCTAAAATGTTTCAGTTGTTCATCATAGCTATATTCAGTTTAAATATTTCTGGCAGAGTATCAGTAGGCGATGTTACGGTGTACCTCACGTTGTACCGTATCAGGAGGCCTGTCATGTCACTTTCTCCCATTATTAGTGGTGTTCTAAGTAATACTGGGGTTAAGGTGTTGTTTGCTGTATTTCTCTATAATAAAGATATCTTCCTCCTGCTCCCCAGTAATTAATGAGTGACAATTGATAGTTTGAGACTTGTAAATAACTTGTTTCCCAACAAGCTTCCACCCAAAGGCTGTAGCATTTACTATTGATCCTTGCCTAAACTAAATAGTACCTTGAGCATTACAAAACAACAATTGTTAAAAGTTCTGTCATCCCAGAGCCAGCAGGTAGTGTGGATTAAGGCTCTGGACTCCAACATGGCCAATAATTGTTCAAGTCCCAGACCTGGTAGCTTGCTTTCTCATTCTCCCTTGCTCTCTCTCTCTCTGTCAAATTGAAGGAAAATAATAAACAAATAAAATTAAATAATTATTTTTAAAAATCTATCATCTCTTGTACTTTATTAGCTGTTAATCTTCTTTAAAGAAGAGCTTTCCCTTCCTTCTCGATGCCTCCGTCATTGAATATCATGACAAGTCATAGATTCTTGCCTTGATCTTTTTTCTTTCCTTTTTTTTGGGGGGGAGAGCTTTTCGCTATAGGGTGCGTGCGCTCGCCAGACAGAGAGAGACATAGAGATAGAAAGCGAGAAATCACCCCCCAGAGGGGATGGTCACGCCGCAATTCCTTCTCCTCCATTCTCCTCTCGGGATCTTGGGCACGCACACACACGCGCCCGGCGTGAGTTTTAAGCCACCGGGTCCGAGACACGAACCGCGGTCGACTACGTGGGAGTCCAGCGACATAGCCATTATGCTAACTGCTGTTTTCCTTTTCTTTCCTTTTTCAAGGAGATTTTTGCTGTATGGTGCATGCGCTCACTGGAGAGACAGAGAGGCAGAAAGTGGGAAATCACCCTCTAGGGGCATGGCCACATCACAATCCTTTCTCCATTCTCTTCCCGGGGTCTTGGGTACACATGCACACGTGCCTGGCCTGATTCTGAAGCCACTACGACCAGGACTCCAACCGTGGTCTGCCATGTGAGAGTCCAGCAACATAACTATTATGCCATCTGCTGGTCTCTATTCTTTTCTTTTATTCAACTGTTAGAATCTATTCTTGTAACTCACTTTTAAAATGTTTATTCAAAGCCTACTCAGTGCCAGGTACTGAAGTAAGATGACCCTAATCTCACTTTTCCTTACCTTGACCTGGAAATACTGAAGAAAACACTGTCAGTGGGACATGGACAACCAATCCAGATTCCTTCCTGGCCATTTAGCAACAAAGTGGTTTCAAGTAGGAGAGGAAATTGAAGGTTGAGATGGGAATGGAAAAATCTCCAAATTGTAATTCTTTTTTTTTTTTAGAGGGATTTTTGCTATAGGGTGAGTGTGTTTGCCGGAGAGACAGAGAGACAGAAAGTGAGAAATATCCCCCCCAGGGGAGATGACCACACTGCAATCCCTTCTCCCCCGTTCTCCTCTTGGGATCTTGAGCATGCATGCACATGTGCCTGGCATTAGTTTTTTAAGTCACTGGGTCCAGGACTTGAACCGCAGTCAACTAAGTGGGAGTCCAGTGATGTAACCATTACGCCATCTGCTGGTCCCTCCAAATTGTAATTCTTATTTCCCTTTTCTGGACCTTGGTCAGGCTACTGTGGATCAAACAATCATCAAATGGCCCTCTGCATCTGCATATAGGAAAGAGAAAAGTCAGCTACCATCTCTATGGAGTTATATATGTCTCAGAGGACAAGGAATTCCACAACCAAGAACTTAGCCACCAATACTTGAACCCGAGGAGGACTGATTCTCCTCCTCATAGAAATAGAATCCCAAATCCTGTTTCTACTCTGAGTACAAAAGGAGTGTTTTAATGATCACCCATCACTAGGAAGGCCTGGGGAACTATATCTACTGATACATCTTGAACATATAACAGGTTCTTACACTAAATACTCTGAATCAAAGTCCCCAGGCAAGACAGAGAACCTAAAAGCACTTCTCTGGTCAGACACAGGACACAGATCCCGCACGGGCAGCATCCTCAAGTCTCTGGAAAGATCTGAGTGACTGATTCCAAATAATTGCTAAATGAATCAAAGAACAGAGCTGGGAGCCGGCCTCAGGAAGGATAATGGACACTCTGATCCTGAGAAGCAATCGACTGCCCACGTTGGTCAAGTTTCCCCGGGAAAGGCAGGCTCTGAGCAGTATACCAGGGAGACACCTTCCAGCGTTCAAGCCTGGGTGCCGACTGGCAGAGTCCAGAAAGTGCATCCAGAGGATATGCAATCTTTGGGATGTGATTTTGTTCTCCTGGTGGAGGCTTCTAGCCCCAAGAAGAAGGCAGAGTCTGTGTTCTCAAGGAGAAAGGGCTAGCCTAACAGACAGGCGCCGGCATCCTGCCAGGGGGATTGGTAGTCCAGGGGTGACTGTGGTACCTAGAATTGTTGTCACCTTAAGATTTATACAACTTCAGAATCCGTCAAGGCCATGGGGGAACATCCACCCTGCTAGCAGAGCACCTCCAAAGGGATCGGGCTCAGGGGAAAGAGCACAGGTTTTAGACACCTAAATATTCAGTTCAAATGCCATTTCCTGGGGGGCTAGCAGGTGGTGTGGCGGATAAGGGCACTAGACTCCCACAGGCCAACCATGGTTCGAGTCCCGGATCTGGTGGATTGTTCTCTCACTTTCTTTCTCTCTCACTCTGTCCCTCTCTGGTCAAATTAAAATAAATAAAGTTAATAAAATAATTATTAAAAAAAAAAACAAGTGCCATTCCCTGAAATTTACAAGGGATAAGGCCTCAGCAAATACCAGCTCTTTCATCTGTAAGAGAGAGAAAAAAATACTTTACAAATGTGTTGTGAAAATCACATTAAGGTAAAGCATGCTCAGTTCTTTATTAATTAGGATTCCTTTCATTCCAGGTAACAGAAACCAACCTGAGCTAGCTTCAGAAAAAGTGAAAGAGAGAGAATTAATTATAAGGTTATAGTGATGCCTCATCATTCTTAACATCAGGAATTCAGCTAGACCTTATAATGAGGCTGAGATGAAAAATAAAAGGTCAAGAGAAGTGATTGTAGCTTCAGGGCCAGCAGGTGGCATGGTGGTTAAGGCACTGGACTCCCACATGGCTGACTATGGTTCGAGTCCTGGACCCTGGCAGCTTGCTTTCTCACTTTCTCTTTCTCTCTCTCTCTCTCTCTGGTAAGCACATGTGCCCTATAGGAAATTAAAATAATAAATAATATTAAATAAATAATTTAAAAAAGAAGTGATTGTAGCTTCTAGGCTGGTTGGTGGCATGACAGTTAAGGCAACTGGATCACATATGGTTGATACACAGTTAGAGTCCCAACCCTAGCGGCTTGAGAAACATTCTGGGTATGTCTGTGTGTGTGCCCAAAAATTCTTGAAAGAAAGGAGAGAAGAGAAGGGCTACAATGTGAACATGCCTCATAGGGGGTATTTTCTCCACTCCTCTCTCCCTGTCTCTCTCACATACCTTTCGGGAAGAATTTAAACAACAACAATAGACTTTCATTTAAAAAAATAAAGAAGTTATTATAGCTTTGTGTGTGTGTATCATTTTAGTTTCTCTTCAAAAAATTAACAAAGGATTTTCTTTTCTCTTTTTGCAAAGACTGGCTCTCACTTCTAAACCAACATAACGAGCAGAATTTGCCCAGAGCTCCCAGATTTGTGTCTTCCCACTCCAGGACACTGCACAGAGGGGTCCAGAATCTGCACGGGGCTCTCCTAGTCCCGTGGTGAGAATCAGAGCTAGGGGGCTGGCCGAGGTAGGTAGACATTCCCAAATGAGTTTCTGTAGATCCCTGGACCAGTTTTTCTCACATAATGGGAGCTTAGCAGGTATGGCTATTATATCCCCTTCCTTTAGACCAGATATGATGAGTGTGAACAGAGTTGGGGACAATCACCCAGATATTCTGGGGCATGTGGGGAATCAAGACGACTGAAAAGGCAATCATCAGGATCGGTCATTAGAATCAATCATCAGGATCAATGCAGTATCTGACAATAACTACACCCAAGATAAACAAGATGGGATCCAGAGTTTTTAGGCCTTCCTTGTTCCCTTTACATACATATAGCTTGTTGCTGTACGTGTCTGCACACCCTTGGGAAACTCCCTGTTCCTGATGATACCATGGTCGGAGAAAAGTGCTCGCTACAGAAGTAGGTGGGTTAGGAGGCCACGATCGAGGCTAATGGTCAAAGAGAATACCTGGGAACTTGAGGAGCAGAATGGCTAGACACCCAGCTGGCTTTTTCTTACTGCTGTAGACCACATTCCCAAGAGTGGCAACGTGCATAAAGCTGATTTTCCTCCCTTCCTTTCCCTCCCCTTCCCTCCCCTTCCTGGCCTTCTCCTCCTCTTCCCTTCCTTTCCTAGCTCCTTTTCCTTCCTCCCTCTTTCTCATCTCTTCTTTTTTTCATCCCCCTTCTTCCTTCCTTCTTTCTCTCACTTCTTTCATTTTTCCTCTTTCCTTCCTTCATTCCTTCTTTTACTCTTTCTTTTTTCCTTTCTCTCTCATACCATAAATATTCACTGAGCCAAGCACTGTACTATTGACAAGAGGTAAAAGGAGAGATGTTACCGAGGTTTCTGTGTTAAACTTTTTCTCCTAGGAAAGCAGAAGGCTCAGGTTGGGATTTTAGGAACTAGAGATGGGCATGGGTGTAGGATAAGACTGTCCCCTGGCCATAGCAGGCTAATTAAAGTGTTACTGGGTGAGAGCTGCCCAGGAGTTGAGGAAGATTCCAGGCTGAGGGAGTGAGTGAGGAGCATCAGTCTGAACCAAAGGGACAACAGCAGTGAGTGTGCAAGGCTGGGTGGCAGCTGTGAGGCAGGCCTGGCAAGTTCCCTAGAGACGATAAGCCAGCCACAGAGGGGATCTCTCATGGGACACCCACAAGTCTTGGCCTAGGAGGGACCCCTGAAGACAGCAGGCCTTTCAGAGCAAGGGAGGACAAAAAAGCAGAGTTCTGAAAGAAGACATGTTTCCCACACCAAATAATTTTCGAACAGTGAAGAGCAGAATGTAAAAGTCTTCCTCAGTAATTCTATAATATTTCCTGCCCACCTCATAAACAACTACAAAATTGTGATGAAAGAAACTTACATTCCTTTAAATTCACTATCAACGCTAGAGTACAAGGGAACCTCAAAAAGTTCACGTAACAGGACCAGCAGTTGGCATAATGGCTATGTCATTGGACTCACATGTAGTCGACCGCGGTTCAAGTACTGGACCTGGTGGATTAAACTCGCGCCGGGCATGTGTGTGTGTGTGTGTGTGTGCCCAAGATCCCAAAAGGAGAATGGAGGAGAAGATATTGCAGTGTGGTCATCCCTCCTGGGGAGTGATTTCTCGCTTTCTGTCTCTCTCTCCATCTTTCTGGTGAGTGCATGTGCCCTATAGCAAAACCCTTTCCAAAAAAAAAAGTTCATGTAACATGGAATTAAAGGGCTGGCCCTACAACCTAGCAGTTAAGGGAGAAAGATTCCACATGGCCAACTGTGTGTGTGTGTGTGTGTGTGTGTGTGTGTGTGTACCCAAAATTCCAACACGTTGGAGAAATTCCCCATTGGGAAATTAATTTTCCCTCTCCCTCTCTCTCTCCATTCCCGTCTCTCTGTTCCTCTACTGAGTGTATATACCCTTTGGCAATTAATTTTTTTTTAAAAAAAAGGAAAAATAGAATTAGAGTACGAGTGTATTTCATTGCATAGAACTTTTGAAACCCAGTCTTTCTCATAATATACATTTTCCTTGAACTTTTGGAAGGCCTCCCTTGTATTCCCCAGAAGTGTTGACCAGCCACAAGCTTCTTCCTTAAGAAACAACAATGAAGAGATCTGACAGTGGTACAGTGGTAAAATCTGATGCTTGGCAAGACTGGCCCACATGGGAAGGTTCCAGGTTCATAACCTCCCTGAGCATGCCAGGCACAGATGTGCCCACAATCCAAGGCCATCTGAGGCTGGGAGGTTGGTTTGTGGCTTCAAGACCCTGTTTGGGTCTCTCAATGTCTCTGTTATTCGTGTAATGAATGAATAAGTAACTTAATAAAAACAAGAGACAACAATATAAATATGGTCACTTAAACATAGTTTTTGTTTTGTTTTATATTATGATTAAAAACAAATTATGGCTGAGTGGTAAAAATATATCAGGGAGATTAGCAGCTTATATTTGAGGGAGCATTTATCATTATTTATTGGCATTTATCCCTACTATGTTTTTCAGCCAATTGAGAACCACTGAATCTCTGGAACCAGAAGATGGTGTAATGGTTACATCATTGGACTCCCACATAGTCAACCTCAGTTCAAGTCCTGGACCCAGTGGCTTAAAACTCATGCCAGGCGCATATGCGTATGTGCCCAAGATCCTGAGAGGAGAAGGGAGGAGAAGGGATTGTGGTGTGGCTATCTGCCCTAGGGGGTGATTTCTTACTTTCTGTCTCTCTGTCTCTCTGTCTCTCTGGCAAGTGCACGTGCCCTAAAGCAAAAATCTCTCATGAAAAGAAAAGAAGAAAAGAAAAGAAAACCACTGAACCTCTGGGAAATATTTAATGGGAAATGAGAATCACTTGAGTGACAAGTCCTTTTTGACTAAAGAGCCCAGCCATGTCTTTACTATTGATATAAATGTTACCATATTACATTTACATCACTTATATCTACTGTAAAAAAAATGGCTTTCAACAGTGCAAAAAATAATGTGGCAGAAAGGTAACCCTGGGGTGTTGTAAATATCAAATAAATCATAACTATAATGATAACATTGGAATTTATCTTCAGAGGATAAAAGTTGAACTTATCAAGAGGCCACAAGTGAGCAATAAAATCTTTCTTATTAAGTGCAAATAAATTTGAGATTTTCGATAATCTTGGTAAGTACGGTATAGTTCGTATTTTTAATGCCATCCCTCAGTCTTAAAACTGTTCACTGATTTCATAGTTGCTGCTTTTTGTTGCCCTTTTCCTGCTGCTTAAAACTGGTGATCCCGTTTTTTTGTTTGTTTGTTTGTTTGTTTGTTTTTAAGTTTTCTTTTCTCTGCTTCCATTTCTCTGTTCTTGAATTCTTCTCTCCTTTCGTCTCCCTACCGCCTTCTAACTATGTACACCTAGTAGTAGGATCAAAGGCATAAACATGGAATATAAAATGTAGAAAAGAATTAGAGCATTGGCTCCATGGTACAGCAATAGCACATTGCTCAAGTGAAGCTGGATCCATATAGAAGATCACGGATTTAGTTCCCAGGCTGACCTGTACCTGTTGGCCATACATGCCCATGATGTTGGCTCGGGGTGGGTAAAGGATTACAGTGTGAGATATCTTTGGGAGTGCTTATCTTTTTCTTTTTTTCTTTTTCCTCTCATGAAAGAAAGAAACAAACTTTAAAAAATAGAATTAAAAATTTAGCAACAGGAAAGAGAAGAAAATAGCACACAATAACCCCCCCCATTTTTTCCTACCAAAACAAATTTTGCTTATCCCTCAAATCCACTGTATTCATTTACTAGGGTTGTCAAAACAAAGCACCACAGACTGGGCAGCTTAAACAACAGACACTCATTTTCTCAAGATTCTGGAGGCTAGAAGTTCAAGATCAAGTTACAGGGTGTTTTCCTCTGAGGCCTGTTTCCTTGGTTTATATGTGGTCATATTCTGCCTGTGTCTTCACACGGTCTTTACTTTGTATGCATCTGTGTCTACACCTTCTATTCTTACAAAAATATTGGTCATATTGTACTAGGGGGCATCCTAATTATCTCACTTTAACTTTATGACCCCTTTAAAGACCCTAATTCTAAATAGACTCACATCATGAAGTACAAAAAGTGAACATGGATTTTGGGAAGACACAATTCAGCCCACAGCAGCCATTTGTATTTACCTTTATCAAATACAACTTCTCTGCCACTCCAGCCTACCCTGATGCTGATTTTCCATTGCCTTGGTGACCTCCGCTATTATTTTAGTGGTTGATGAAATTATATGGGCACTTAGAATGGACTTACACAACCCTAGATGATATAGCCTACTACACACCTAGACCATATGGTGTAGCTTATTGCTCTACCATTGTATATGCAAGGTATATGCAATCTGTCTTTGATCAATGTAATTATGGACATATGACTGCATTTTTTTAAAGAATTATTTTTATCTAATTTTACTCATTATTATTACTTTCTTAATTCAGAGAGAGAGAGAGAGAGAGAATGGGAAAGTGAGGAAGCAAGCCACCAGGTCTGGGACTTGAACTTCAGTCAGCCGTGTGGGAGTCTAGTGCCTTAACCATCACACCACCTGTCAGCCCAATATAACTATATTTGGCTGAGAAAATTTTGTTGATAGGAACTGAGTTAACTTTGGATGGTAATTACTGAAAGTAGTTTAGTGATCCTGTTTTGTAGAATGTTTACAACACTGTGGGATAGATACTGAAAGCAAATCTAGAAAATAGTGACTGGCAGACCTACTACCTACATTTTGTTTTATGTGGTTTGATATTTTTCCATTTATAGAATCACCTCATCTGCCCTTTTCAACTTTCCAAACATGGAAAGTTTTTTTTGTATTGTGATCATGACTTTTAGGAAGACTTTTGGTGCTTTGCAAACCCATAACTACAGCAGACACTTTCAGAACTCATGTCACTCATACCTAACAGTGTGTCCAAAGTCTATTCAGTTATATTCATTCATTTGGTTGAAAGTTCAGTCTCAACACATGATTTATGTAGTTCTCCTAGCTCTTTAGGAATGTAAGTGAAAATCTGCCTATTGAAGAAAAATGGTCATTTCTTAGTATAAGAAATAAGAGCCAGATTGAGGAAATTCCAGAGTAGCCAAAATAACAATGTATGTTATAGTCCTAAAGTTCCGAAATTAATCTCCATTATGACATAGTCAGTGATAAAGAAGGGAAATGACAGATAATGGAAATTCTGGGTCAATGATTTCTGGAGTGTTCATTCTTCAGTAGCCAGTATCATAATAATGGTGGAGGTGGTGATTCTCAAAAGGAATCAGATAATTGCAAGGCATTCAGCATGTGAGATGCTGTCTTTTTTTCATTTAACTTTTTTTATTTTTAGGTTTTTGCTATAGGACTTGTGTGCTAGCTAGAGACAGAGAGAGAGAGGGAAAGTGACAAATCACCCCCTGGGGGAATGGCCATGCCACAATCCCTTCTCCTCCAGTCTCCTCTCTGGATCTTGGGCACGTTCACATGTGCCCAATGTGATTTTCAAGCTGTCAGGTCCGAGACTTGAACTGCAGTTGCCCAGTGCTTTAACTACTATATTAGCACCCAGATGCTACTATTTTTAGGAAAACCGGGATGTCATTAAGCAGTTGAAAAACTACCCAGGAATGATATCTAATAGCCTCCTATTGTAATAATGATGACTCCCTTTATTACTGTGGGACAAGCACCTTACATTACCTCATTGAGTCTCCACAATCTATGTAATGAGGTAGGAATTATTCTCCCTGTTTTACAGATGAGGAAACTGGGAAGTCAAAGAGTTTGTGACTTTCTCCAAGTTACTCCCCATAAGCAGGGGCATGTGGAGTGCCCATATGTACAGTTTCTAGATTGGCAGACCCAATTCACCAAAGACATATCAATTTAAAGCCATGAAATTTGGATAGGAAAAATGGTTTCCAAAATAACCGGTTCAGTTTTTAAGAAATCTATAATGTATTCCCTGGTCCAACTCCTTCAAGAGCCATCCCTATTCTCAGTTTCCATCCTCTAAGGGGAAGTTGACTTGCCAGCATGACTGAGGGCTTTGCCCACGGATTTCCACATTGTATTAAATAAGAGAGTCTCCAAAATGCCAGAAAGACAATTATTTTGGTAGAAAAGAATTATAATGTATTTTGGTCTGAGAAAATCTGTCTGCTTAAAATATATAGGAACAGCCACCACTTACAGTCGAAAACATTGGGGGGGGTGGCTTTGGCTTTCAAAAGACTGTAAAACATATTCTCAGCATCTTCATTTCAGAAGTCAGTGTTGTTCTTCTCAGTGTCTTTGGGGTCCTCCCCGAGTCTGAGGCTTCCGCGAGAGGTTACTGGTGTCTCCTTGCTTCCATGGCCTGTGTGGGCACTGTCTGTCTGATCTAGTCTAGGGACAGGCAGCTCAGTGTCACTGTCCAGCACAGCCCAGCCTCAGGAGCAAAGGGAAGGAAGAGCACACGCAGTTGTTCTCACGGAGAAAAACTCCTAGGGAGGCAAAAGCGTTCATGCACATGCTGTACAGAGATTTCAGCTAGACCCAGCAGTCCCACCAGTTGTCAGAGCCTCTTGTTGATTTCCACCTTCAGCAAAAATCCTTTAGGGCAGCAAGCGCAGCAGGAAACCTGTCATTAACAACCACCGTAGTGTCACATCAGCGATTCTCAGGAGCGCCGGCTCCACTATTTAACTCAGCTATTTACCTCATCGGGGAGAGCTTTGTTTGATTGTCAGAAAATAGAACATGTACATTTGTCTGTCATAAACACACACAAGCTCTCCAGAGCACAAATAAACAAAACGATCATGTACGTTGGTAAATGTGTTTGCATTATTTAACCAAACCAGATGAAGCATATGAATAACCCTGCATATAAAGTACCATCGAGTAACTTGCTTGTAATCTGTCTTGTACAATACAGCCATTGCCACTCATCCACTCACCCGATTCAGACCCTGGAAATGTACTATTTTTAGATGGGCTTTGTACACCACTATTTACAAAGGGCACTGTTAAATCCTTTGACTAGCCGCCAAGAAGTTGGGTGAGAACCTCAAAACCTGCCACACAGATCAGCATCCTAATCAACCCTGGGACAGCCTGTGCTAAAGATCTGCCTTTGTTTCCTTTTCTTCTTTCCCTTTGTCTCCAGGGTTATATCCATGTAAAAGAGGGAAGGCGACAAAGACTTGGGCCTTATCTGTTCTTGTCATTCAAAAGGGTTGCTTTACTCACTCTCCTAGATACCAGCCCATTTATCAACATCATTGGTGGTGTAAGCTGTTCTTTGTCAAAACCACTTTTGGAAAAGACTTGACCATTTATTTACATGGGAGCCCGTGTGACGGCAGCAGGTGCGTCATGGAAAGCTCAGACGTGGGTGCTTCAGTGCCGCTGGGATGCGGTCACGTGACAGCCCGCCTGCTGCCTAGCCAATCCACCCTGGCAAGCTGGCCAAGTGGCCACACGGGAAGGAGGGACAGAGAAGAAAATAGTAGGCGAAGTGTTGGCGTGAGGCAGGTGGTGGATGAGGCAATTGCAAAGAGAAAGCACTGCAACGCCAGGGAGGACATGAAAGGCCTCATCTCATTTTGCAGCCAAGGAGAAACCTGAGGGAACTAAGTTTGGCTCTGTTTCTTCAGCTTGAGAAAAAGCTGAGAACGGAAGCAATGACTGGGCTAATTCTGGACAAAAATTTCTTAAATGATTTTTGTCAGAGGAACCAGATCTTTGCCTGAATTTTTCACTTCTGTGTAAATTCTTGTTTTTCCAAATTTCTTGAATTGTTTTAGGTGATGTGAATTGATCTGCATTCGCTGTTCAAGATGGGCTCATTCGAGACATCTCTGGGAGCTCAACACAAGAAAGATTTACCACCATGCCCCTCCCCCCTTCGCCATCTTGTTCCTTCGCTTAGCCTGGATTGGCCTGAATTGGCCTAGGTGATCTGGCGAGTACTGCACAGCTGACACATTGCAAAGAAAACAGGAAGTAGGCACTGGGACTTCTGCACGAACAATAATAGTATTGGTTTCATAGTGAAGGACATCCTATCATACTCCTACACCTGTATTGGATCTTCTCATAAATCTCCTTTCTCTTCCCAAAACTCATCAGAGGAGAAATGCAATAAGGGTTTGAGTACTATGGATCCCAAGTGGTCTCTGAATTTAAGACATTTTATTATTGTATGCATTACTTGTAGTTTAGAAGAGTCTTCATAGGCATCGTAATATTAGAGGCATTCAATGGAAAAGTAGTATGCTAAGATGACTTGATGACTATAACAGAAAAAAGCACTTACTTCTGAGCCCATCCATATGTGCCATGTTCTAGAGAAAACAGCCTCTGTGGTTCTAAAACCAAACCTTTTGGCCTCACTGTAAATTGAACATAACCCTTTACCTGGAGTTTTCCATTGGTCTGTATCACCATCTCCTGCTTCTGTTTTGTCTGAAAAGAAAATGAAGTAGAATTGCCTCCTACACTCACATTGCTATTGACATTAAATTTCATCTTCTTTTATTATGATCAGCGAAGTTACTCATAACATTGGAATCTGTTTTTTGCTTTTAAAGTTATAGCTACTGCTGTGGTTGGAATAATTATCATTGCCTTGGCGCAGCGTTCCACCTAAACTCATAGCATTTGTGTACTATTTACCTTTCAGAAAAGCTATTTTCCAGGAAGAAAAGAAAATGGGAGTACAGATTTCCAACGGCACACATTTTCTCTGCTTTCTCCTTGGCTCTGAAAGAGGACGCGTGAAACAGAATTTCAGTCTGTAATTAATGCAGCTCTTCATAAGATAAGAGGTTCTTTTATCTACAGAAAAATTGCTGCACTAATTCTCAACCAAAATCGGAATGCTTCAGTTAATGCTCTTTCTACAGCAGGAGTTCACCTTTTTTCCTCTCTACAAATTTATAGTAAAATTTTAACATTTTGTTATAGGAAACTGATGGTGGGCAAATATGCACTGATAGTATTATTTTATAGGACTGAGACTAAAAATCTTAAATATAAACATTATACTTACATAAATGCTGAATAGGGATTACTTAAAGAATTTTCAAAAAGCGTTGACCCTCCAGGAATGTACTTGTAAGCACAGACCTTAATTGGACACAACTTAGATCCATTGCTTTTGAGAGAGGCAGTAGAGAAATTGGGTAATGCACTCTCATTTAATACAGCAAGGAAAGTGTTACAGTTCTGTGCTGTGCCTTGAAGTACTGTCCGAACAAGAAGGAAATCCCTGCTGCTTCTATTCTGATTTAAATATTCCTTATTTCCATCTAGGAGGTGGAAGGTGGTACTGCTATAACACGACATTCTGCAAAGCTGACCCACATGGGAAAGTTCCGGGTTCATATCTGGAGACTACCCTGAACACACAAGGCACACATGTGCCCGTAACCCAGGGCTGGCTGACGCTGGTGGTGGATCATTGTGTAAAGGACACTGTAGGGGTAACTGTCTCTCTGTCTCTGTAAATGAACTAAATTTTAAAAATTTAAAATCTCCTTATAGAATGCACATTGCAATTCAGAAACAAAATTCGCTGTATGCATGTTTCGTGTGTGTTTGGAATACTGGTAATGCGTCGGCACTGTGTTTCACCCAAATGCATGGCATTTGTATACTACTGGATTAAAAAAGAAAATCCCAGGCCCATCAGCAGTGTAATGCTTTGCAACGCTGGAGGTCTTATGGAGGAGGAGGGTTCATTTCTTGGGTCAGCTTGTGGACATTGGGCAAGTATGTAGGTGCCCATGATCCTAGCTGGCTAGAAAAGTCTGGTGAGACTTGCAGAGTCAGGGGACCAGCAGTTAGTGTAATGGCTATATCGCTGGACTCCCACGTAATCGACCGCGGTTCACATCCTGGACCCGGTGGCTTAAAACTCACACCGGGCGCGTGTGTGTGCATGCCCAAGATCCCAAGAGGAGAATGGAGAAGAAGGGATTGCGGTGTGGCCATCCCCCCCTGGGGGGTGATTTCTCGCTTTCTGTCTCTCTGTCTCTCTCTTTCTGGCGAGCGCACGCGCCCTATAGCAGAAACCTCTAAAAAAAAAAAAAGAATTGCAGAGTCAGATCTTGTTGAAGGTGCTTGCCTCTCTTCTTGCTTCTCTGTTCCTCTCTCTCAAGAAAGAAAAGGAAAAAAGAAATTTTAAAGAGAAAGAAAGGAAGAAAAAACTATTTTCCAGGACTAGCAGTTGGCGTAATGGTTATGTCGCTGGACTCCCATGTAGTCAACTGCGGTTTGAGTCTCGGACCTAGTGGCTTAAATTGAACCGGGCACGCGTGCGTGCGTGCCTAAGATCCCTAGAGGAGAATGGAAGAAAAGGGATTGCGGTGTGGCCATCCCCCCCATGTGGGAGGGGTCATTTCTCACTTTCTGTCTCTCTTTCTGGTGAGCACATGTGCCCTATAGCAAAAACCTCTCAAAAAAAAAAAAAAAAAAAAAAAAGAAAGAAAGAGAGAGAGAAAAGAAAAACAAATTTCCTAGAAGTGAAGAATGAGAATATAGCAAATGATTAAAGCTTAAGAGATCACAAGAGTTATTCTATATTTTTTTAAAGATTTTTGCTATAGGGCGCATGTGCTCACCAGGGAGACAGAGAGAGACAGAGACATAGAGAGCAAGAAATCACCCCTTGGGGGGATGACCATATCACAACCCCTTCTCCTCCATTCTCCTCTTGGGATTTTGGGCATGCACGCACACACACCTGGCATGAGTTTTAAGCTGCTCTGTCCAGGACTTGAACGATGGTCGACTATGTAGGAGTCCAGCAATGTAATCATAACATCATCTGCTGGTCCCAAGAGTCATTCTTGAGGTCCTGTCAAAGAAAACTCGGGCAGTGGGACTGCGTTGCACTGAAGCTCCATTGGTCTCTTTGTGTGTCCTCAGTTTTCACAGCCATACGTAACACGATAGCCGTTCATTCCCTTCCATCCTGCCATGCTGTGAAGTGGGTGGCTGAATAAAACTGCATAGTTCTCGGTATGATGATTCCAAGTGAAAAAGAGAAACAAGTCTCAACAGTAGGATTATTATCATTCAGGGCAGAGAAACAATTTTTATTTAAGTAAAAAGATTTGTAATACCCTCCCGCCCCACCCCCCAAAAAAAATAAATAGAAGCTGATAATCTGGAGAGTAGCAATGCAGCTGCTGTATCCGTTTGGGGCCACTCCCTCACGTCCATGCCCTTGCCCACACACACACGTGGCAAGATCCTGAGCAGAGAAGAATCCTTTCTCACGTGTTCACAAAGAGACTTCCAAGCTCAGAACCTCTTAAGGGTGAGAAACTTTTCTTGGCAGACTATCAACTGGTTCTGAGTGAACAAATCTGAGGGAGCCCTTTTCCTTGGCTCTTTTTGTTCACATTGTTCACCCTCTCACAGCGAGGAGAGCTGCTAGATAGGGCAAGAGGACCCACAAAGGAGATGAAGGGGAGTGTGTCTGGCCTCGCTGCTGAGCAAGCCTAATGCTTCAGCTCACCCCTCTTCCCTACTGCTAAACTTCACTTTTTTTTTTCCCCTTCTGTATCATGAAAATAACATTGACCTTGAGTTGAGTCAGTGGGGGAGAAAAAAGCCAATCACTAACTATTGCTTACAATTTTCCCTCCAAGAAAACAATTGGTAAATATCGCTTATCTATTATACACACGATGCAAGGATTCTAGACTGGAATTTGAATCTATTCTCCTTAGCAAATGTTGTTGATTATTTTAGACTTGAATCTCCATAATCAGAAAAGTCTTCTAACACCATTCTAATGTGCTATGCTTCACAAATGAGTTAAAATCAGTGTAAGGAGACTCGTACCCAATAGAAGTCCCCGCCTTATACACCAGGTGACATGTATGAGTATGTTCATAATAGCATTGTTTGAAATAGACCACTTGGGGGTCAGCAGATGGCATGGTGGTTAAGGTGCTTGATACTCCCACATAGCCGACCATGGATCGAGTCTCAGACCTGGTGGCTTGCTTTCTCACTTTCCTTCTCTCTGTGTGTCTCTCTTTCTCTGGTCAAATGAAAATGATTGAATGAATAAATAAAATAAAATAAATAATTTTTTAAGAAAAGAAATAGACCACTTGGAAACAGATTACATGGCCATTGATAGGAAAATAGTGTGGCATCGTCATATAAACTATTGTAAAGCATTAAACTGGATTACCACTATATAAAATAATGAAGATGTATCTTAACATAATATTGTGTAAAAAGCATATTCCAAAGATCACTTATATAGCATCCTTACTAAAAAACAAAAGTAGAGCCAGCCAGGTGGTGTGGTGGTTAAGGGGTTTGGATTCCATATGGCCAAGTGTGCAGTTTGAGTCCCTAACCTGGTGGCTTGGAAAATACTCTGGGCATGTGTGCATGTGTGCCTAAAATCTTTCTTAAAGTCAACCACCAGGGTTATCACAACTATTTACTTAATCTCTCAGTATGTTAATTTCCTCATCTCTAAAAAGAGGGGTCTGTGGATATAATTTCTAGACTACTATTTCCAAAATTCCATGAATTTATGAATTGTTGACTCTTCTTGATATTTGCTGTTTTTCTAGGATACCACTATTATTCTAGGCTTATCTTTGACTTGTTTCCATTTTTGTGTGCTTATTCCCAGTCTGATACCAAATTTTGTCATTTTTTTTTTCTTTTTAAACATTTTAGACAGGCCTCACTATGTTACGATCTTCCTTCCTAAGACTCTTGAGCCGCTGGGACTATAATGTGTGGCCAATAGCACCCAGCTTTTTAGAGCGGACCAGGAACTGAACCTGAGCCTCCAATGTGGTCTCAGCCAGTATCCACCGGCGTGTGCTACTATACTGGGTCTGTAATTCATTTTTTTGAAATGTGTCTCAGTTTATCCCAATTTATTCATTTCTCTAGTTCTACCTTAGTTGTGAATCTAATCATTTTATACCTGGATTACTTTAAAAAGGTTTGAACAGGTTTTCCTGCTTCCCATCTTCTCCTTCTCTCAAACCCTTTCACATGCCATTCTAAACGATTCAGAGAAATACTTTATTAAAATTATGTCAGACTCACTTAAAAAAACTCATGACTCTGTATTATCTAAAGTAGTTCCAATACCCCTGCCTAGTCTAAGACCTTCCATAACTTTGTAGACTGATCTATCCAACTTCCTCTCACCACGCCTGTAGAGTTAGATTACAGTGAAACTAGTGCCATTCATGTCACAGGAACGTACAATTGAAGGCTTTGTTTCTAAGCCTTTATTTGTGCCAATCCTCAAACTGAAACATTCTCCTTCCTCATTTTTCTCCTTCAACCAAAGATGCTATTTTTAAAGGACCATCTAAAATTCCACCTCTTTATAGTTTCTTCATCTAAAATCTCTGGTAAACTCCCTTGCTCTTCTCATCCAAGGAACACTTGATTATGGACAAGTGACTATTATCTTTTAATATTTCAAGTTATTGTTTTTATAAAAAATGTCCCAACTGAATTATAATATTCCTAAAGGCAAAAACCACATGTCAAACATTTTGTATAGTCCCAATAGCATTTATTTGATAGATTCCAATCCTTAGAACTAAAAGTGTGTGCATTCTGGAAAAACACCAATTATCTGTAAGAATGTGCTCAATTTAACCCTCACTGAGCACTTACTGCATTAGCTATGGTGACAGGTGCAATTGCCTTACAAAGTTGAATACGTAATTCTCTTAAACTAGCTCACAATCTATTGAACTTAGAGTAATATTAATACATTCTACTACTTTCATATTTCTAGCCCTAACTGATTTTTTTTCCAGAAATACATCCAATATCTAATGTCTCTAATTAGTATTCACAGGTGATCACCTCAAATTTAACTTTTTTTTTTTTTCCAGGTTTTTGCCATAGGGTATGTGCATTCACCAGAGAGAGACAGAGAAAGTGAAAGTGAGAAATCGCTCCCCACGGGGAATAGCCACACTGCAATCTCTTTTCCTTCATTCTCCTCATGAGACTTTGGGCATGCACGCACATGAAGCCTGGTGTAATTTTCAAGCCACTGGGTCCACGACTCAAACCATGGTTGGCCATGTAGGAGTTCAGTGCCTTAACTACCACATCACCTGCTGGTCCCTACTACTTCTTTCTACCCTTCTTTCCCAATACAACTCTGTCCATTTTTGCTGTATGTAATTAAAAACATGTTATAGATGCCATTTAAATACAAACTTTTTATATTATCCTGAGAAAGATTCTTTTTATTATTTAATCCCTAATGGGACTTTATTTTTTTTTAAATTAACTAACTAATTAATTAATTAATTAATTAATTTTTTGGAGAGGTTTTCGCTATAGGGTGCGTGCGCTCGCCAGACAGAGAGAGACATAGAGACAGAAAGCGAGAAATCACCCCCTGGGGGGATGGTCATGCTGCAATCCTTCTCCTCCATTCTCCTCTCGGGATCTTGGGCATGCATGCACATGCGCCTGGCGTGAGTTTTAAGCCCTGGGTCCAGGACGCGAACCGCGGTTGACTACGTGTGAGTCCAGCGACATAGCCATTACACTAACTGCTGGTTCCCTTAATTAATTAAATTTGACCAGAGAGGGACAGAGTGACAGAGAGAGGGAGGAAAAGTGAGAAAGCAAGCTGCCAGGCCCAGGACTCAAGCCGTGGTCGGCCATGTGGGCGTCCAGCACCCTAAACCACCACACCACCTGCTGGCCCTCAAGTACTTCATTTTAAAAATTTATTTATATATTTTATTATTATTCATACATTAAATTGCCATACATCATTTAGATTGTGCAGAGACTTTACCCAGCATGATATACACCTCAGTCCAGCCCAGTTGAGACCACCATATACATTCTTGTCAACAGATGTAATTGCCTTACAAAGTTGAATATGTAATTCTCTTAAACTAAGGTAATATCACTTATCTGTGTCCCACAAATGTCTTACCTCTTCATTTCCCCCCCAAATCTTAAAAAACATTTTGTTTGATATTAATAATAGGGACTTTAGCTTTCATTCGTTTAGAATTTCCCTATTCCATTTTCTATTTTTTTACTTCAAATTAGCTAAACTCTTAAATTTTAGGTATGCCTATTATAGAATGTCAAGCTGATTTTTTTCTCAATCTAATTAAAATCTCAACTTTTTTTTTTTTTTAGGCTTTTGCCACTGGGTGCATGCTCTCACTGGAGAGAGAGAGTGGAAAGTGAGAAAGTGAGAAATCACCCCAGGTAGGATGGGCACACCGTAATCCCTTCTCCTCCATTCTTCTCCCAGAAATTTGGACATACACGCACATATGCCTTGCCTGATTTTAAAGTTGCTGGGTCTGGGACTTAAACTGCAGTCTACCATGTGGGAGTCCAGTGCCTTAACCATCAAGCCCCCTCTGGCCCTGGAATTTTTAGTCTTTTATTTGGGGATTTAATCCTGACATTCAATGTTATTATCAGTATTTGGGGATTTATCCTTGTCCTTTGGCCATTCTTTTTTTTTTTTCTTAATTGTTTCACATTCTCTTGCTTCTATTTATCGTCCTTTTGTTTTCCTGGTATAGTATTTCCTTAAGTATTTCCTAAAGAGCTGGTTTAGTTTTGGTGAATTCTTTCAGTGTTTGTTTATCTGGGAATGATTTTATTTCTCCTTCTCATTTGAAGGATAATCTTGCCAAGTGAAGTATTCCTGGTTGAAATCATTTTTCTTTCAGAGTTTTCAATGTTTTTCCTTTCTTACCTTGTCTGTATTGTTTCAATTGAAAGGTCCAATATTAGTGCAATGGGGTAATCTTTGTATGTAACTTGGTGTTTTCCTCTTGCCAATTTAGAATATTATCTTTGTTTTTTTGATATTTATCAGTTTCACTATGATATGCTTTGAAGAGGATCTTCTTATGTTATGTCTATTTGGTGTCCTTTCTATTTCCTGGATTTGTAAGTCTGTATGCTTCTCTAAATTTGGAAAGTTTTCAGCTAATATATCAAGAACTAGATTGTCTATGCCTTTACCTATCTCTTTGCCTTCTGGAACACCTATTATGTGACTATTTGGTCATTTAATGGTGTCTAGGATTTCCCCTATGTTGTCCTGATTTTGTTATTTTATTTTTATTTACTTGTTTACCTTTTGAAATAAGATGTATGCACTCACCAGAGAGAGACAAAGAGAGGGAAAGTGAGAAATCATCCCTATCACTGCCGCCCTGGGTTATGCCACCATCCCTTCTCCTTCATTTTCCTCTCAGGATTTTGGGCATGCACATACACATGCCCAGCATGATTTCAAGCCACTAGGTCTGGGGCTCAAACCACAGTTGGCCAGGTAGGAGTCGAGTAGCTTAACCACCATACCACCTGCTGGCCCCTTGTTGTACTTATTTTTAATGGTTATTCTTCGGTCCTTTTTGGTGCTTGGGCTATTAATAAATTGGAGGTTTTGTCTTCCAGGTCAGAGAATCTTTCTTTTGCGTGGTCTAATCTGCTATTTATACTTTTGAGGTTTCGATTTCCAGCATTATATTCTTTATCTCCAAAAATTCTGTCTGATTCTTTTTCAGAGTGTCTATATCTTTACAAAGCTCCTCTTTCAAGTTGTGGAAAGATTTTCTCTTGCATCTCATTGAGTTCGTTACCTGAATAGTCTGAATTATTTTTCTGAAATTTCTGTGATCTTTTGTGTTTTATCCATTGTCCATGATGAGTTATTATGTTCCTTTTGTTGGGGAGGTATTTTCTGGTTTCCTCCTACTTTGTGGGACCCTGCTCTGATTTTTAGTCATCTGGTAATATACTCAGTTTCCCCTACTTCTTTGGAGTATGTTTCTGTAGCTGTGGGCTCATGTGCTTCCCAGTGGTTTGAGTTAGCTCTGGACCAGTTTCTCTCCTTTACTGTAGGTGGAAGTGTGGAATCCACTGTGGGCATTTTCAGAAGGGAGTTTCTCTCCTTTCGCTGCTGGGGGGAAGAGGATTGTGGGGAGAGAATTCCTCAAAAACTTAACTGCCTTCAGGTATTCAGTTACTGTGTACCCAAACTTCTCTGCTCCTAACATGGCTAGAGGTTGAGTTGGACAGGTAGGATATTAGATGATAGTCCAATATGAGTGCTATTCACTTCTATTGGGCAAACCTGGGTTACTATGGCTTCTTTTGATGTTGACTTCTAGGCTGAAATATTTCTAGATCATTTGGGCAATATAAATTCAAACCCAAACCTACACGAGACTTTATTTTTCATCCAAATACCAGGCCAAGATAGGTAAGCTTTCGTATCATCTTCTAAAGTCTATAGCTGATTTTCTTCCTTTTGTGGAGACTGAAGGCACTAATGGTCCTGGCTTTATGTATGGGTTCTCAGTTTCAACTCCCTGCTTCACTAGAACTCAAAGCCAAATTTTCTGTGTCCATGTGGTTTTCAAAGGTCAGTCTTCTTAAAATCAGAAAACTCTTCTCGAGTTTGCTAGACTATAAGTTCATGACTAATTTTTAGTTTTTCTTCCGTCTTAATGTTAAGTTCTCAGCTATTTGCTTTCCTTAGTCGTAAGCTCAGCCATGCTTTTCATGCTATTTTTCAGAGGGATTTTCAGGTTATCTGATCTGCTTTATGCTGTAAACTGAAGTCCAAGTCTAAAACTCCTGTTTTAGATCTGGACCTTTTTTCTCTTCCAAACACAATAGACTTGGCATTTAGACTGTTTGTTCATTTGTTTTTCCTTTTTATCCATTTTGGAGCAACCTTGCTCAGGACTCAGACTTTGGGTCCTTTTCCCTCTAGTCCTATACCTGCTCCAACTTCCTGGCCAGGGCCAGACCCTATACCTCTGTATGTCCAGAAGGTATTATTGGCCAACAATAAGCTCCAAATTTATTGTCTTATCATCAGTGTCTTGTCTTCAGTTGTCCTTAACACTGACTCTAGAATTTTTTTTTTTTTTTAATGAAGCCTAGAGCTGATTATGCCACCCTCTATACAAAAAACTCTGCACTTGTGGGTCCAGCAGGTGTTATGGTAGTTAAAGTGCTAGATTCCCATATAGCTGACCATGGTTTGAGTCCCAGACCCAGTCCCACACATGCCAGATGCATGTGTGACCAAAATACCAAGAAAAGAATGGCATAGAAGAGATGTGGCATGGTCATCCCCCTGGGGGTTGATTTCTTACTTTCCCTCTCTCTGTCTCTCTCCAGCAAGTACACACACACTATGGAAAAACCTAAAAAGAAAAAAAACCTCTGCACCCAGATGAGAATAATTCCATTAAAATAATAATAGGGACAAGCCGATGGTGTAAAGTTAACGTCACTGGATTTCCATGTAGACAACTACAGCTTGAGTTCTAGACCCGGCGGCTTAAAACTCACACCAGGTGGGCACATGTGTGTGCCCAAGATCCCAGGAAGAGAATAGAGGAGAAGGTTTTGCAGTATAGCCATCCCCCCATGAGGGTGATTTCTCACTTTCTGTCTCTCTGTCTCTCTAGTGAGTGCACGTGCCCTATAGGAAAAACCTCTCTTTAAAAATAAATAAATAAATAAGCTAATTAATTAATTAATTAATTAATTTTAAAAAAGAGTTGGGTATGTTATTTTAAAATTTTCAAGTCATGCAGTTACAGGAAGGCCGTGGAAATGCTCTACACTAAAGCAGTACGTGGAAATGACATCTGATACAGTACCTGTCTTTGACTGGATCCTATACTGGGAAGGGGAAGCTTATTACTTCGACTGACAAAATCCACATGAATTTCAGGGCACATAAAAAGTGTGGTGTTAGAGTTACAGCTCTGATTGATAACTGTTTGGTTACAAAGAGAATGACTCAATTAAAACATTGTGTGTGTGTGTGTAGGACACATGCGCTGGCTAGAGAGAGACAGAGAGAGAGGGAAAGTGAGCAAGCATCCTCCCCAGAGGAGATGGCCACACCATGATTCCCTCTCCTCCATTCTCCTTTCAGGATTTTGGGCACGCATGTACACATGCCTATTACATTTTCCAAGCCACTGGGTCCAGGACTTGGACTGTGCAGCTACCTTTACCATCACCCTTCTGGTTAGCCCAAGAACCCTCTTTTTAGGAAAACCACACAGAGATACTTAGAAGGGGCTCATGGATAATGTACTGACCTACTTTCAAATGGCACAGAAAAAAACTAGATGTGTGTGTGAATGCACACGTATGTATAATAAAAAGGAAAGAGAGAGTGGGATCAAATGAAAAAAGCAAATGAGGCAAATTATTAGCAACAGGTGAATCTAGGTAAAAGAGAAACTATATGCTTTGTTTAAATTAGAAATGCAGAAAACAGGACTGTCTCCATAGCACGATGGTTAAGCGCTGTGCATAGGAAGCCAGATCCCACTTGGCTGACCACGGTTCAAATCCTGGTCTGGCAACTTGATAAGCATACCTGGCACATGTACGTACATGCCACAAGTCCTTACGGGATGGAGAAATGGAGGGAAAAAAGGAGTAAAGCATGGCTACACCTTATTGGGAGGTGTTTTTGCTCTCTCTCTCTCTCTCTCTCTCTATCTCTCCGGTAAGCATACACAGCCTCTGGCAATTAAAAAAGAGAAAGAAATGTGGAAAATAAAAGATTTTGAAAGAGTAGCAAATTTCATCTTACAACTCTTGTAACTTTCAGAAACTTCTACGTGATTTAATGTGTATGGTTTCAAAGTCTTCCCTCCAACGTGGAACTTGTATTTGAATCTTTCTAAGATGCTGCAATATGTTATATGGTGTCACCACAACATTTTATGTATCCTAGAAGGCATGGTGCTTTATCATAATGATTTCTCTGTATCGGTTTCAGCAATCACAATGTGGAATGGAAACTATCTTATTATCTTTACATTCCCTCTAACACTTGCCCAGAAGCTTAGCATGTAGTGGTCTCTAAATAAATTTAATGATCATTGTATAAAAACAACCTAATTACCAAATTTAATTTTAACAGGCATACTTACACAACTCTCAAGTTTAACATCACTACCGTCCTAGCAAACAAATGGCAAATGTTTAGCAAAAATATTTTCACTGGACCTACTCTTCCCATGGGCAGTCTAATAAATAGAATCCACTTTTCTCCGGATCGCATCAGGCAAAATGATGCATAATGCGTGGGTGAACAAATTGTTATAGGCCTATACGGAGTGAAACCTTTTAACAGCAAATTTGCATAGAGCCAAATCTAGTTAGGGTCAGAATTTAAAAATCCCACCAGACTCAAGGCAATTTGTGAGTAAAAAAATTCCATTTCAAATTTGTCTGTGGTTTCTTAGACTGCTTAAAAAATACTTCTGTCTGTAGGTACATAGTCTTTGAACAAACATCAGTATCTTTGTGGCTTTGATGTGGCTAGATTTATCAGATAAATGTGAATATTCATATGCCTTTCTGTTTAAAAAAACAAGTAATTTCATACTGTGAATTCATGAAGACAACTATATTCGTAAATATTTATTTATTAAAAATTTTTTTCTGGGCCAGCTGGTGGTGACTGTACTGCATGCTTTGAGTCCTCGACCTGGTAGCTTGAAAGACATGCCAAGCTCATGTGTATGTATGTCCAAAATCCTGAAAGGAAAACAGGAGAAGGGATTGTGGCATGACCATCCTTCTGGGAGGAAGGGTGCTTTCTTACTTTCCTTCTCTTTCCCTGTGTTTCTGTGTCTCTCTGTCTCTCTTTGGTGAGTATACATGCCCTATAGTAATTTTTTAAAAAAGTTTTTCTTAATAAATGAATGAATAAATAAAAATAAAATAAATAATTCTTAAAAACATAAAAGAGGGGAAGATCAACAGGTGGCGTGGTGGTTAAGGCACTGGACCCTTCCACATGTGCGACCATGGATTGAGTCCTGGACCTGGTGGCTTACTTTCTCACTTCCTCTATCTCTCTCTGGTCAAATTAAAATAAATGAATGAATAAATAAAAAATAAAATAAATACTTATTTTAAAAAATAAGTCTTTGTTTTTTTTTTTCTTCCATGACAGAAAAAGACAGAGAGAGAAGCAGGCCCTTCCAACAGGATCCTGACACCACAGTCCACCTCCAGCCTCAGCTGGTCCAGATTATGGGTACTCATGTACATGCAGTGTGCTCAGACAGGTTCCAGGACACAAATCCAGGACTTTACCCATGTGAGTCCGGCTGTATTACCATTACCATTGTGTCACCATCTGGCTCCGATTGGTGGATATTTAAATAGGCACCAATCATACACTAAGTTTTCTAGAGAATAAACAAAAGAATTCCTTGTAGAATTAAAATTAAAATAAAAAATCAGAGTAAGTTTATGTTTTTATGGTCCACTAACCATTGGAATGACACATGCAGAACTTTCCCAAGTCTAATTTAAATCTTAGCTAAGACTATCCTAGCATGTAAGTTGTTGCCTGGAATTTTAATATTTGAAGAGGTGGAAGGAGACATTTTCTTTTTTAATTTAAGAACAGAGTTAAATAGCAGGTAAAAATTTTATTTTTTTTTTTGGAGAGGTTTTTGCTATAGAGCATGTGCGCTCACCAGACAGACAGAGAGACAGAAAGCAGGAAATCACCCCCCGGGGGGATGGCCACGCCACAATCCCTTCTCCTCCATTCTCCTCTCGGGATCTTGGGCATGCATGCACACGCGCCTGGCGTGAGTTTAAGCCACTGGGTCCGGGACTCAAACCGCAGTCGACTACGTGGGAGTCCAGCAACATAGCCATTACGCTAACTGCTGGTCCCAAGAATTTTATTTTTTATAACAAACTTGTAATATTTGGAGTACTATTATGTAACCTGAAGTCGACAGATTTTGATGTTAACTTAGGTGTTCCAAACCAATCTTTACAAATAAAAAGTCTAACTTTTATTCCATTGGATCTTAATACTCCCTATCATGTTATGACTAACACCATTTATTTCTTTTTAGTATAGCTATTTCTCACCACAATTTAAAAATGAAGGATGCAGGGGGCTGTAGGTGGCATGGGTTAAGGTACTAGACTCCCACATGACCAACCACGTTTTGAGTCCCAGACATGGTGGCTTGAAAATCATGCTGGCATGCATGTGTGTGTGCATGCCCAAAATCCCAAGAGGAGAATGCAGGAGAAAGGGTTGTAGTGTGACCATTGCCCTCAGGGTGGGGTGGGGGTGGTGATTTCTCACTTTTCCTCTCTCTGACTCTCTCTGGTGAGTGCACGTAACCTATGACAAAACCTAAAAAAAAAAAAAAAAAAAAAAAGGATGTGTTGTAATCCATCAGAATTCTCAAATCATAGAGCTCAATGATTATATGTGTCCTAAGATCCTCTGATCTACAATTCTACAATTAAGGACCGATGAAGACATGCTGTTGACTCAAACATCGGAGAGGCCCTATTTGATAACCCAAACTAAACTCTAGCTCCCTGAGTTCTAATAATTCTCCACAGCACGTTATTTTCTTCCCTCTCTCTTCACTTCACCTTTGCTTCACATATGACGTATAACTAAGAACTGGAGATGTCTTGCCTGGAGAAGAGGAGAACTTGAGCACGCATAATTGCTGTGGGCACACCCTTGTAGGTCCTGACTCTCAAGAGCAGAAC